>JALBYD010000044.1:0-143764 GCA_023212685.1 Pseudozyma pruni
GGGGGGGGGGGGGGGGGGGGGGGGGGGGGGGGGGGGGGGGGGGGGGGGGGGGGGGGGGGGGGGGGGGGGGGGGGATGCGAAGGATCGAGATGGGGGTTGGATGTCGGGGTTGGATGTGACGGGCTCGTCCGCATGGTTGCTCTGTATGCTTGAGGATGCTTGACTGCATATATAGGGCTTCGTCTCGTCGGTCAGATCTTGCTTTCCCCCTTCACATCTTGACACCCGTCCTCACATCCTTCATTCATGGACCGATCCCCCCTTCTGCCTTAGATTGATCACCTGGAACGCACTTCGGACCACACTTAGACCAGAGAGCTACCCCCACGCATCGCAACACCATGCGCTTTACCGCCCTCCTCACCGCCCTCTCGGTGGCCATCACCACCACCTTTGCTGCACCACCCGCTCCTCGTGGAGCCTCCGCAGCATGCTCCGAGCTCTCCTCCTCTCTCCCCTCGTCGATCGTGCTCACCCCGTCCTCGTCCTCCTACGCCTCGGCGCAGAACGGCGGCTACAACCCGCTCAACAACGTCCTCTCCCCCTCGTGCATCATTCAGCCCGCCACCTCTGCGCACGTGGCCACGGCGATGCGCTCCATCTTCCGCAACCAGGCCAACTACGCCGTCCGCAGTGGCGGACATACCGGCATGGCGGGGTGGGACAGCGTCCAGGGCGGTGTGCTGATCGACTTTTCCTCCATGCGCGGCTTTTCCTACGACGCGACTACCAGCACGGTTAGTGTGGAACCCGGACTGCGGTGGGGTGAGGTGTACAACATGTCGGAGCCGTACGGAGTGGCACCGATGGGTGGGAGGGTGAGCCATGTGGGTACGGGGTTGGTATTGGGAGGGGGGTTGAGTCTGTTGAGTCCGCAGTATGGGTATGCGTGTGATGGGTTGGTGAGTGTGGATATCGTCACTGCTGAAGGAAAGATCAAGACGGTGAACGCGAAGACGGATGCACAGCTGCTCCGGGCGATCAAGGGAGGCGGTGGGAGGTTCGGCGTTGTGACGCGCTACACGCTGCAGGCCTTCCCCACGGGCACCAACGCCGAGAAGAAGTGGTTCGGCGGCAGTATCACCAGTCTCACCCCCACGGGCCAAGACCAGCTGATGCAGTACACCGAATCCTTCGTCGCCGCACAGGACGATCCGAAAGCAACCCTGCTCACCAGCGTCGGAACGCTCAAACAGGCCGGTGTACCCGTCAACCTCGGCATCGCTTACGCCTTCTACCGCGGATCCCAGGCCGAGTTCAACAAGGCCTTCGCCCAGCTCCTCTCGATCCCAGCAGCCATCATCGATGTGAAGCCAATGTCGTATCTCGAAGCCGCTGCGACGACGCCGCTGGGTTGGAAGCCCACGCAGGCGTACAAGTGGATCGGTGGCTCGCTCTACCCCAACGCCTCGCTCACAACCACTCCCATCCCCATCCTCCCCGCCTTACCCCTCATCAACGAAAACTCCCCCTCAAGCTACCTCGAGTTGTGGCACAACGCACGCGCGTTCATCAACCAGCACCTCGACGTGTTGGAATCCTCCTTCCTCTCCCTCACCCCCGTGCGCACCACGCAGATCAACGCAGGCTACGCCGCCGGTGGAAACGCTCTCTCCCCACCAAAGGGCAAGAACTACATGCACTACCTGTTCAGCACCATCCTCGCCGAGGGTACGAGCAGTTTCCCCGAGGAGTTTGAGAGGAGCAGGTTGGAGTGGATCCAGCAGAACCCAAGCAGTGCGGGGCTGCCGCTGTTTTTGAACGAGGTCGATGCCACGCAGAACGCGTTCAAGAGCTACGGCTGGTACGAGGCGCTCAAGAGGCAGTACCAGAGGTTCGACCCAACGGCGTTCAGCGTCAAGTTTCAGCAGGGGCCAAGTTTCTAGATCGGTAAAAAGCGTTAGGAGAAGAGGAATATCGGATGCGAGTTCGAACATGAATGCAATGGACGATGTGAGACCCTTGACTTGTATTGACTGCGGTGTGGGAGGTATGCTGTTTGTGGTGTGATGCGATGCTTTTGGAGTGATGTTCGAGCGTCATGCCGACGTCCCGAGCTCGACTATGTACTGCAGTGCTAGGCTGTGTTAGCAGGAAGCGCAGATCTGACGAGACGCAGGAAAGCTTCTGTCGAGTCGACCTCCGTAGTGCTCGGGCGTGTCGAGCAATAGAGAGTGTATGCGCCACGAATGATGTCCTTGATGGCCGCCTCCTGATCTGCCGTCGTCGTCGTTGTTGTCGACGTCGTACCTAGCGCTCCCTCCGTCCTCCCAGTCGCCGGTTGCACGCCTGTTGCTCCCTTTGCGCTACTCAAGCCTGCGTCTTCCTCATCCGAATAACCCGCCCAGAAGTCGTCTGCGTCATTGATATATTCCGCCGCTGGTACGCCATCCTCGTCCTGATCCATCTTTGCGCGTGCCCAGCTGTGCCTGCACTCGTCGGTCCATCGATGCAGACCCCGCATCGCCTCCTCCTGGTGCACCTGCAGCGCAAAGAGGTTGTCCAACTGCACCTCGCCGTTCTCGCCCGCAACGACGGTCATGAACAGCCTCGCTCCCTCGTCTTTTCTCGGGAGCCCAGCGAGCAGCTTCCTCTGATCGTGCCAGGCGTCGCAGCAGAGCGCGTGCCAGCCGGACTCGTCGAACGGATCCTCATCTGACGTTTGTGATGTCAACAGCGCCTGCTGACGGTGCATGATGAAGGCCGAAGCGGTCTTAGCGACGTCAGTGTCGGTGAGGGACAGCTCGATGGGTGGACGCGACATCCACGAGACAAATTGCTCGCGCGAATGTCTGGCTCCATCGCTCGAACCGTCTTCGTAGAGCAGCGGCGTGGTGGGTGGGAGGTGGAACATGCGCTGCCGCATGAGCAGGTCGGGTGAGCGCTGATTCGGCGACAGCTCCGGGGTGGGGTGCAGCAGGAGCGATGTCAGGAGCGGGCGGAGGAATGTGAGTAGCGCATGGTTGTCTTGCGACTGCCAAGTTCGGTTGGGTGAGAGGTGATGCATGGTGCGTGGGCTTGCGACGCCGAGGACGAGGCGATGGTCAATCGAGATGGTGGGAGTGCAAGATTGGGCAGACTCGAGCAGCAAGGAAAAATCGCCGCTTTTCCCGCGCTCAATTCGCCGACCCACTCGTTTTGGACCCTGTCAAACATCAACTCGGCACTCTCCCTTGGTCATCCTCATCATCACCATCACCGCAACACAATGTGGAAACCCGCGCCGGTAACCAAACCCACCTCTCACGATGTCCGACGAACCCACTACCGACCCGCCGTCCGACACGCGCCGCCGTCGTCGACCACCACCCACCTCCCTCCCCACCCACTTCACGCGCAAAGGCCATCTCTCCGTCTCCGACCTCGTCGGCCCCTCCTGGTGCGAGTACAACTACCTCTACTCCATCCTCTCCCTCTCTCATCTCCCGCCCTCCCTGCGCCCTGCCACCATCACAACCGAGTCTGGCCAAACGCTGTCCGCAGCCCCGCAACTCGTCGAACGAAAACAAACAACACTGCAGGCGGGCAAGGCGGTTCATAAAGTGCTGGAGAAGGAGGTTGCACCGATGCAGGTGAAGGTGGAGACGGTGACGGAGGAGGATAGATGGGCGTTAAGGCTGATGAATGTTTGGTGTGATGTGAGGGGGTTGACGGAGATGCAACCGGGCACAGGGAAGGGGAGGGAGGTGGGGTGTGTGAGGGAGGTACCGGTGTATGGCTGGGTGCATGGGGTGTTTGTGAGGGGGGTGATTGATGAGATTTCCAAGCGCACCATCGAACTCGGTCCGGAGAAGGGGGAGGGGGAAAAGACCTGGGCGAGCCAGGAGGAGTGGAAGAAAGACCAGCAGCGTAAGCACGCCAGTCCGAACAAGTCCAAGTCGAACGGTGTCTCCTCGTCCTCGCGACCTCTAACGTCGTTCTTCAGCTCCTCCTCCCAACCCAAGCCCTCCTCGCCACCGCCCACGGAGCCAGCAGAACCAAGATCAGGCTGGGGCTACTTCCTATCAGACACCAAAACACGGCTCGCCTCCTGGCTGCCCGCCGAAGAAGACCAACACAGCGCACGCATGCAGTGCATGACCTACCGCCGGCTCTTCGATGGTCTCCTCCTCTCCGCTCTCCCCTCCTCCTCCCTCTCTGTGGACCCGAACGCGACGCCTATGGACTGGGATCACACATTCAACTCGCTCCACCTCGACCCGCATCAACCGCTCTCAGAAGCGTTCATGACGGATGCCCAACCGGTGTGCCAGAGCTGGGGGACGGATTTGCGGCGGTGGGTGGAGGAGAACGGTGCGGATGTGTGTACGTTGAACCATATGAGGCTCTTGTTGGAGGAAGGGTTGAGGGGTCTGGTGTGTGATGCGAGGCGTGGGGCTGGGAAAAGGGAGGATGAGAAGGTGGGTGTGATTCAGGATCAATTGGCACTGACGTATAGGAGGCAAAAGTCGTGGAGGAGGGGCAAGCGGAAGAAAGCGGCGCCTGCACGGGCGGCGAGGGGTGGTGAGTCGCAGTCGACTCTGGAGGATACAGCGAGCGCTGCTGTGGAGGACAAACAAAGCGGTATTGGGGAGGATCCTCAGAAAACTGTTTTGGACGACACTCTGATCGCTGCAGTGGACATACAGGAGGACGATCTCACCAGCATCCCCGCGGACCCGCCGCAGCAATCACTCGACGCCCTCGACACCGCTCGTCATCACGCCACCACCGCTAGCCCGCCTTCTCCGACCTCACCCCCTACCACATCCACCTCCATCCTAGGCATAGTCACCTTCGCCCACGACCCATCCCTTCTCGACGCCTACCTCTCCGACACGATCCGCATGTGGAAGGGCGACCGCCCGCTCCGCGGCGTACGGTTGGACCAGACACGGCGGTGTTGGACGTGCGAGTGGATCGACGGGTGCGAGTGGCGCAGCTCCCAAGCTGAGAGGTTGGCGCGGGTCGAACCACCGGTGCCGGTGTCTCTAGGGAACGAAGCGAAGGAGGAGGGCGAGGGAGAGTTTTCAGACCTCGACTACGACTCTATCCAACTCCGCGATGTGCAGGGCAACGTTATCGATTGGTAAAACCCCCTCGCTTGCTCTCTCGTGTTTGTGTTTGAACGTGTGTTTGATGAGACGGTGAGGTCTAGCGAGAGAGTACAGGCGTTGCAGGATCCCAAGGGCCCCGAATCTGCATCTTCCACCCCTGAGCCCTCACAATCCACCATGGACATACCATCGATACGAATACCACGCTTACATTCACCCAGATACACACCCTCCCTACCCACTCTCCCTCCCCTTTCACCTTGAACAGCACCCCTATCGCCATCGTCATCGCGTACACCGTGCCGAACCTCCCTACCTCCCTCCAACCCATCCCTCGCGTAGTGGCGTGGGGTGTAGGGGCGAAGAGTACCACCGCCAACGCCAACAGCGTAAACGTATCGCTATCCGTCTCCAGTCTCGAGGCGAGTACGACGCTTGCAGACGTGGCTGCGTTGAACGACAACGTCTCGCTCAACTTTCCCTCTTTCCTCCCACTCGAGTAGTCAGCTAGCACAAGATGCAGGCTGAAGAGCACCACGCTGAGCGCCCAGATGCTGTCCGACGTCGTCGACTCGGTCAACGTCCGCAACACGGGCGATACAGCGAGCAGTACCAGACCCAGAATCAGTTTCGTCAGCAGTCCGCCAACCGCACGTCTGCCTTTGCTTTTGCCCTGCGCAGCATCTCCTCTATACCAGCCGGCAAGTGACAGTGCGATAAAGCCAGCGATGACGGCGAGTAGGAGGATCTCCGAGTCGATCGTGCGGAGGTGGAGGTGGACAAAGAGCAGAGCGAAGAGGGTGACGCTGAGAAAGCGGGTCGAGATGCGGAGCGAGGCGAGGACCAGCTGGGGGAAGGAGGGGAGGACCACTTGAGAGTTGGTTTGCAGGTCCGAGAGGAAGGTTGGCGGGACGTGGTTGTCGGGGAAGGGCTGCTTGCGCCATAGGACCTTTTCGAACTTGACCCGGTCGGCGGTCGTGGAGGTGGTGGACGACATCGCGTGTCGACTTTGACAGCCGGTTGAAGTGGATGTCTCGAAGAGGAGTGCTTAGCGACCGCCACCAGAAATGCCGAGTTTGCCGCCGCGTTTACGAGCGTACACCACTTTATCCTGGTCTTTGCTTCCCCTGCCTTTGTCTTTGCGCGCTTTCTTGGACGAGCTTGATGAGCCAGCCTGCTCCTTGCTCTCGCTACCCTTGACCTTTTTGCTCTTGTTGCCGAGGGATCCTGGCTTGACGAAACCCTTCGGCGTCTCCTCCTCGCTCTCGTCCTCGTCAAACTCTGGTTCTTCCCCGTCGTCGGCTTGCCCTCTTGACCGTTTCTTCTTCTCCGACTCTTCCCCTTCTTCCTGCTTCTGCTTTTCAAGCCTCCCAAACGTCTGTCTTGCGCTCGATGCCTCTTTGTTTGTCGAGATCAACCAGGCGTCAAATCCAGCCTCTTGCTCAATCACCGGTCCCTTTTGCTTCCCCTTCCCTTGCGCTCTAGCCCTGAGTTTCGCAATTGCAGCTGGAGAGAGCGCCCACTGCTCCTCCTCTCCGCCTACCGAGGGTGACCCTGGAACCGATGGCGAGGGTGAAGCGGGTGCAGGCGAGGGAGCGGTTGATGATGTGGGTTTGGTTGGGGTGGTGGAGGGAGAGGCACGTTGCATGAACTTGAGCGCATTGACGCGCCCGCTGAGCGAGTGGACTGTGGCCGAGCGACCGGATGGTGCTGACATGGGTGGTCGAGCGAGCTGGTCTTGAGCGAAGCTCCGCTCAAGTTGGGATGTGATGGTCAGGAAGAGGAAGGAGGAGGTGGAGATAAACTTTCTGCAAGCGATTTGCGGTCAGACGTCAAAAAATTTTTGAGATAGGAGAAAATGGATAAAAGGCGTGATAAAATTGAGGCTGCGTAAGTGATGTGAATGCGATATGGTACAAAGATGCTGCCACGTCTAGTCGTCATCGCCTACGAAGCCGTCATTCTCCTTCGGATCCGCCCTCCTTACCCGTGTGGGGTTGACCAGCGACAAAGCCCGTTGCGACGCTGGCTGCTGAGTCTGCGTAGCAAAAGGAGCGTCTTCCGAGCCAGGCTCTTGTGGTCGCTCACCACTGCTGCTCCTCGCCATGTCCAGTTGGCTTCCGCTTCCGTTGCCGCGTCCGGACGAAGGCGAGGAAGGCTGCTGCTGCGATATACTCCTCGAAGACATCCTCGCCTGGAATCTGGGCAGTCCGACGACGGTTCTCCCACCCGCTCGACCGTTGGCTGCAGAAGGGGCGGCGAGCAGCGCGCGGTACTTGTGTCGCTCCTCGCGTAACGCTTGTTGTGTTTCCTCGAGTCTGCGCTCTAGCGCTGCTTCGCGAGACGACATACTGGAGCCCACGTTGAGCCCTAGTCCATAACCTCCGTTCGTAGAGCTCTCGTTGGATCCAGCTTGGTATGGCGGAGATGGAGCGAGAGAAGTGGCGTTGAAGATGAGATACGTGCTCCTGGCGAGTGCCTTTTTGGGTTCGATTTGACTGAGAAAGAAAGGTATTCCTTCACCCTCGGGGTCGACGAGCAGGTTGATGGATGGCCATGCGCAAGGATGAGAGTCGGGAGGGCAAAGCGGAGTCAGGCAGACCAGGAGTTGTTGGCGGTCAAAACCGGTTCGAAGCTTGTCGACCAAGGACCGGCATTGAATCCTCAGAGCCTCTGGACTGGCGTCTTCGTCCGAGTGACCCGAATATCTATTCAGAAGGTTTCGAAACATTTCACCATCGACCTTGACCCCCCACCAAGCCGAGTCGCATCCGACGGCAATGACTAGGACTCCAAACGGAATGTCGGTCGCTGGCGATGGTGCCGAAAAGAAGTCTCCCGTGTCCTCGTTGTGAAAGACCCGCGCAGGTGCATAATACTCGAGAGAGACGACAAACTTGCTGAATCTCGGATAGGGGGTCGAGACGATGGCATGCAGGCCGTTGAGCTCTTGCAGCGCATCGACCATGGTGAGAAATGTGCGAACAGAGGATAAGAGGATGAAGATGGTAGGTGGAAGGAGGCTCCATGTCTTCCGCCTCGATGCCCTTCAAGAATACCTCGAGGGAGCCATGGTTTGCCAAGCGGCCAACTTCTGCTCGAAGCGTTGAGGAGTCAGCTTGCGGGTTTGTGCTGTATGCTATGGTCAACATGAAGAAGATGGCACGAAAGCCGCATCTCGAAATGAAACGTCAACAGCATTGGACCCTGCAGCAGCCTCCACCGCCGAATTCCGAACATCTGTCCTATGAACTTCTCCCCACTTCCTCTTAACTTCGCACAGTCACACAAAGTGATGTCGACAATGTCACTTCAAGTCAGGATGGGCAAGGCTATCTGCATTACACGAGAGAGATCTGGACGACCCCTTTTTCACCTTCTAGTAAGCATACTCGAAGTATGGATTCTGCCAATCGGTCCAATCCTCCAGAATGGCGCGCTTCTTGATTTCGTCGATCTCCTCCTTGCTCTTCGCCTCCTTCTCCCTCGCCTGCCTCCTCGCCTTGTTCTGCCACCACAGTCCAGCATCCACGATGAGCGTCAACACAATCGTGATCGCCATGCAGGTAATAATGGCAACGAACGTCCTGCGGTAGTGAATCGGCGCTTCGGAAGCGAGCGTGAGATAGGGAGCAATGATGTTGCCCACGTTGTAACCCGCAAAGACGAACGCCGAGGTGATAGACTGCTTGGTCGCACCCGCCACGTTGGCCGTGCTGAGCGAGAGCATCAGCACAAACGGTGCACCAAAGATCGGCAGCAGGTAGTAGCCTGCAAGCGGGATGGCGCGGTTCGACCAGTCGCCCTTCCAGATCATCGCCGCTCCCGCAATCACAGGCAGACACGTAAGGATGAGGAGGATAGAGCGCGAATTTTTGACCTTGAGCACGATAATGGTCGAGATGTAAATCGAGATCGCCGTAGTGGCACCACCGGGCGTCTGGAGGATGATGGAGCGGAGCGAGGTGTAGCCGAAGGATCGGATGATGTAGGCACCAAAGGCAGTGACGCCTCCGTTGCAGATGTAGATGCTGATGGCTTGGAGGAAGAAGATGTAGAGCTTGTAGTCGAGCAGTGCCTCCTTGATCTGAGCAATGTTCCAGCGCTCGCGGATACCCGAGGTCGAGGCAGCGACGTTGAGCGAGGCCAGCTTGTCCTTGAGACCGCTCGTGGGCAGTGGCGTAGCAGGCATCTCGTCAGCAGCGGTGGCCTTGGTTGGGGTGATAGCTTGCTCGTCGAGTGCATCCTCCTTGGTGTGCCCCTCCACCGAGTCGGCGCGGAGGGTGGAAGTGTCGTCCTCGTTGAGCTCGCCTGTGATGTTGGATCGTAGACGACCGGAAGCGAGACTCTTCTCCTCGGGAGAGAAGCGGTTGTATCCAGGAATCTTGAGCAGAGCATCGCCGACGGGGGCAGAGGGCAAGAGCAGCAGCATCACAACGCCAAACAGGATGGTAAAGGCGCCGGCGAAGAGGAACATGTACTTCCAAGCCGCCAGCTTAGCACCGGCTCGACTGCCCGCTTTGCCAAGTCCGTAGTTGACCAGACCCGAAAAGATGGAGAAGAGACCGGTAGCAGAGTACCAGATGCCCAGCCTGAGTGGCTGTTCGGACCTCTTGTACCACGAGCGGGTGATCATGACGAAACCCGGGCTGACGGCGCTCTCAATCGCGCCGAGGAAGAAACGCTGCGCGATCAAACCCCTCCAGCTGCCAATCGCGGGGGTGAGGATGACGATGATGCCCCAGAGAACAATGGCGCAGCCGAGGAAAACGTTGGGTCGGAAGCGCTGTACGAGGAGGGCCATGGGCAGAGCGGCGACAAGGTAGCCCCAGTAGAAGGCCGAGGTGGCGGTCGAGTAGCGCTCGAGCGAGGTCTTGGGTGGACGACCGGGGTGAGCGACGGAGAGTTCGAGGTCTTTGAGGATGCCAAAGATGGACGCAGAAGCGAGGATAGCCTTGTCGTAGAACTGGAGACCGTAGGCGATGGTCATGAGGGGCATGAGGAGCAGGTCGATCTTCCAGAGCAGACGACGCTCCGAGATGGCCGAGACGCCAGCACCAGATGCACCGCTCGACATCTCTGGCAGCTTCCACACCGAGGATCAGATGGGAGAAGGAGAGGGGTTTGAGTTGAGGATGGTGGGGGGAGGAAGAGGACAGGTGGTTGCTTCCACCAGAAGACAGACGATATGAGACCTCGCATAAAAATTTGTCTGGAGAAAGATGCTTTGCCACGAGGAGATTGACTTATCGCCAATGCGCGCGGAAACAAGCGGCGCAAGTGGAAGCGGACTTGACATGATCGCCACAGCAAAGGCGAGTCACAGCTCAGTACCAGATCGACAAGGTCGGTCAACTCGGCAACAGTTTCAACGTTGACCCCTTGTCAAGCACCACAGAATGAAAATCGTCGGACTGACGGCAAGAGGTGTGTTCCTCCCATCGAACCCTTTGCTTCTGCATGCGATGCCGCTCCTCTGCATATGCCACGAGGCCGGCAAACGATAGCGACAGACCTTGTACGATGGCGAGCTCGCTGAATTTCAAATACCGGCGAAAATCTCATCATCTGTCAGGCGTATCGATGTAACACTCGCGCAAAAATCGAACAACCCTCCAAGTGGAGAATTCAGCGCGAACGACTCAGGTCTTCAACACCTTGACGCAATCCTTTGCTCCTTCGCCTCCAAACGACAGAGCGTGCCTCGTATTGCACGCATGGTGGTGTCAATACCAAGCAGGCTGCCTAGAAGGGCGCTCGCGCCGGCAACAGAGCTCATCACCGGGCTACGTAGTCACCTTCCTCGAAGAGCGACTGCAAGTCTTTCCGGCTCGTCACGACCTCGAGCGCCTCACACGTCAACGTCTAGGGTGTATCCGTTCACAGCAGTCCTGCCAAAGGCTCGAAGCTTCACAACCGGAATCTCATCCCGTGCTGCCGAGAAGCGACCCGAACCGTCCCGGCCCACGCTCAGCGACCTGCCTAACAAAGTCGAGGTATCCGTCGGTCCAGCGGGACGCCTCGCCAAGGTAATCCCTGCACGCAGTGGATCCAAGATCACCACCCGCGTCGGAAGCAGCTATGCTGGCACACACACCTTCTCGTGGATGTCACGTCCTTCCAACGTCCTCATCGTCAAAAAAGCCCGCGATCATCGCGCCACCAAGGCCATGTCACGCATCATCAAGCACATCCGCTCCACCTACCCTTGGCTCAACATCATTCTCGAACGACAGGTGATCGACTCGAACGACGGCGATCTGGCAAGCTCGTACCCAGAGCTGGTGTCTGCGGATCCGAGCGAGAAGACGCTATTGGCGCAGAAGACCGACTTTATCATCACGCTGGGCGGAGACGGATCGATACTGCATGTTTCGAGTCTGTTCGATCGGGATGCTGTTCCGCCGGTGCTCAGCTTCTCAATGGGCACGCTCGGATTCCTACTCCCGTACGATATCAGCGGCTACAAGGAGGCAATCGCCGACATGGTCAACGGCGATGTCAGCCTGCTACTGCGGATGAGGCTGAGACAAACGAGCCACCGCAGCGACGGCGAGGCGTTCTGCCAGGTCGAACACCAAATGCACGGCGGAGGCTGCTACGACGTACATCTCATGAACGAGGTGACGCTGCACCGAGGTCGCGAACCGCACATGACCAAAATCGACGCCTACGTCGACGGCCAGCATCTCACCCAAGCCATCTCGGACGGGCTCATCGTCGCCACCCCCACCGGCTCCACCGCCTACTCGCTCTCGGCAGGTGGGCCCATCGTCCATCCCTCGGTCCAGAGTCTGGTGCTAACCCCCATCTGCCCACGCTCGCTCAGCTTTCGCACGGTACTGCTGCCCAGCGACTCGGTGATACAACTCAAGATCTCGGACGACTCGCGCTCGCCTGCGGAGCTTACAGTCGACGGCCGGATAAGTAAGCTCTTACAGCCAGGTGAGTATCTGCAGGTGTCTATGAGTCCGTTCCCGATCCCGTGTGTCAGCAGGAAGTGGTCGGATGATCAGAGTTCAGCGGTGACGCTGGGGTTGGCGGCGGGGATGGCAGATCCGGGCGAGAAGTACTCGGATCGAGGGGAGGATGATTGGGTGCGCGATATCAATACGTTGCTCAAGTTTAATGCCAGTTTTGGCGGTAGAGGCACGCTTGGTGGGAATGGTGGGTTCGAGGAGGAGGACGACTAGACAGATCGACCTGGTTCTCTCACAATGCAGTCAACGATTTCCACCAACAGCCGCACTCGCAGAATCCGAGCCTCGCACGTAACACAGGTGTGACTGATGGATGGTTGACTGACAGATGACCCCTACATCGAGCTGAGCCGTCTTCCGAAGCGCCCGCCCTAATCGCGCAACCGCTTCTCCGCCTGGCTCCTCTTGCTCTCCAACGCCGCCAGCTTATCCTCCTTGCTCGCGTCGTACGCCACTGTCATCTGGTTAAACGGATTGTCCGGATGCTTCTGGAACTGCTTATACAGCAAGTCGTGGTACTGCTGCAACCTCAGACCCTTATGTTCCTCCTTGATCACCGGCAGCTCTCTCTCCTTATACGCCTCGAAAGCGGCCTTGAACCTCCTCTCTGGGTGTCTCTCGATCTGGCCTGCTGCGGCGCCCTTGCTTGCGCTATCCGTCTTCTCGTTCACCAGCGACATGGCATCCAGTGCGTCGTCGAGGTTGCTAGCGCTGAAGGATGGCAAGGCATCGATGCCGGTCGGACCGCCCGATTTGAGGGCTGACTTCTTGGGGGCGCCCTTGCCCTTGTTGGCGGATTTGACGGGAGCGGTGGGGAGGGCGGCATCGTCTTCGGCTTCGAGACGGCGTTTCTCTTCGGCTTTGCGTGCGGCTTCGGCTGCCTTGTCGGCTTTCTTTTCGGCAGCGCTCTTGCCTTTGGAGCCTGCGGGATCGTCCCAGCGAGCGGCTTCGGCTGCTTCGGCCTGGGCAGCAGCGGCGGCGGCTTTTTTGTCCTCGTTGGCCGCTTTTTTTGCTCGGCCGGATTCCTTTTTGGCGTTGCCTCCTCCTGTTGAATCGTGGGATGGAAAGGGATGGTCAGTTATCGAAGAGTGACGTGTGTATGTTGGGGTGTGGTGTGCGTGGACGTACCTTTGGCCGGCATCTTTGCTGATGTTGTTCGCTGTTGGAATCGTGGTGATAGGGTAAGGAATAGGAAGAGCGGGTTGCGTGCTTGGCAGGTCGATCACGTCCAAAACCTTCGCGATTTTAGAGCTCAGAACCTCCACTCACGAGGCCGACTTTGGCGCACGGCCGGAAATGCGGGCGACCCTTTCACCTTCCACTCCCACCATCTCAACCCTCATCCATTTCCCTCCAGCCCCCCTTCAGCAGCGTCTTTACACCATGTCAGCACGATCCCTCGTCCGCGCCGTACGACCTCTGCGCACTCTCCCCCTCGCGCTCTCTCGCACCGCCCTCACCCCCACCCCTGCCGCCATCCCTCGTCTCATCCGCACACCCCTCGTCGTCGCTGCGCGCACATTCCTCACCACCCGCCCCATCCTCTCCAAGGACACCACCTGGCAATCCCGCGGCGTCGTCAAGTACTCCGAACTCAAACCCGAAACCTCCTCCCCTTCGGGCGAGATCACCATCATCGACGTACGCGAACCCAACGAGGTAGCCCAAGGCATCGTCCCTTCCGCCGTCAACGTACCCCTCTCCCAATTCCAAGCGGCCTTCTCAGGTTCGGGAGGTGATTTCGAAAAGCAATTCGCCTTTCGCAGACCGGAGTACGACGACAAGATCGTTTTTTACTGCAGAAGCGGTAAGAGGAGTCAACAGGCGCTGGAGTTTGCACAGAAGAACGGCTGGTGGAAGTGAGTACCACGCTCGAACGCAAGATAGATGTGTTGTAGAGAAGAGCTGCTGACACGATGATTTGCTTTGAACAGTGTGAGGAACTACGAAGGGTCCTGGTTGGATTGGGTCCAGCAGGAAGAGGCGAGGGGCCAGGCGAGCAAGATCAAGGAAGACGACGATTAAGATCGTCGACCCTTCGAGAGACTCAGCGACCCGATGCGAACCATCAGCTGCTACCGAACAGCCAGTTTGTCTCCTCCATTACGTCTTCGGCCTCACGAACAAGCTGTCAGTCGTTGCTCACACACACAGGTCGATGATATCATCGTCGTCGTCATGGCAACGTGCCAAGTCCAGCCTTGCTCGTGAGATCGCTGTGTATCTGAGACACGGTATGCTGGTATTACATTGACTTGAACATCGATGCCTGCTGCGGCTGTATCTTTACAAGACCCCTCTGCTTGGTCTTCTGGTGCGCCGACATGCTTGTTTTACTGTATGAAACGTCGTCTTGATCTTACACTGCCGTAGCCATCTCTCGCGCCTGCTGCCTCACGCGCCTCTCGTAAGCCGTCGCGTCCTTCTGGAACATGGTAAATGCCTCACTCTGAGCTGGGTCGTGTGGGTTCGGGTCGTTGAGCAGGTCCTGGATGCCGAGGAGGATCTGCTTGATGGTAATGGCGGGCTTCCAGCCCTTGTCCTCGTCGAGGATGCTGAGGCAGACGGTACCCGATGGGAAGACGTTGGGGTGGAAGAGAGGTGGGGTGAACTTGCACTTGGGTGGCTTGCTGGGGTATTCTTCGGGGAAGAGCATGCGGAGCTTGTAGACGCCCCCTTCCCACGGCGTCTGTAGCGCAGAAAAGCATAGCAAAAGGCAAAAGTTAGGCAGTGCTCGTCTTGATTGCGGATTAGGAGGGATGCTTACGTTTGCTTTGCCTGGAATGCCGACCTCCCAGTTCATGAGATCAAGCGATCCATCTGCCGCTTTCGCTGGACGTGCGTAGAAGCCCTGTCAAGATGAGATCGAATGCGGATAAGGGTCAGCGAGCGGAACGGAGCAGAGCAGCCGAGCCAGTGAGGCCGGAGACGTACGAATGGGTGATCTTTGCGCCACTGTTTGCGCTCCTCTGCAAGACGGTTTCTGCAGATGCCCGACATGGTGATCGCCTAGTCTTGGTGACAATCTCGAGACAATGCGAGGCTGATTGCTAGCTGCCGACGAAGAGGATGTGGTGTTGTAAGGGTAGGTTCGAAAGCTTCTTGGGCCAGTCGAGCTTCGAATGCGGTTCGAGATGGGGTGATGCGAATGCGGGGAGTGATGCAGGGCAAGTGGAGGGATGAACCGAGGTGCAGCTCAGCAGGTTTGGTGATGCTGGAGGACGGCTGGCAGAGTTTGAAAGTTCAAGACATGACCAAGGCCTTATGTCGAGACGAGCGGATACGTTGCGGATCAAGGTGTTGATGGTGGTGGTAGAGGAGGGAACGAAGAGAGAGACGAGGATGGATGAGAGCAAAGACACAATCACTTTGTGAAATGCGGGAAAGCAACACTCAACTCGGCTCAGCCCGTGCTCTTACACTGAGCCATCTTCTCAACCACAAAGCACGTGACCTCAATGCGTCCTCTGACCTTTTGACGGTGTAACATCGCAAGCTTTTTTCGCCGTGCTGCTTCGAGTAGCTTGCGCAATGGCTCGCTCGCTGATATCCTATACGATCGCTTGCATCAATCGAGTTGACCTGTACATATCCTACGCCATTCGAGAGGCCTCTGCAAGAAGAGAGTGAGCCTGAGAAGATACCTCAGCAGCACGATACATGCTCGTGATTGAGCTTTCAAGGAAGGGGGTTCAATGCGGTCGGGCGTAGGCTGAATACACTTGAATCAAAGTGTCAGAGATGCTGTGAATACAATCGAGTTGAAATGGGCCCTAAGCACGTTTACGTCTTTTGAATCACGACGCAATCACCTACGCTGACGGCACGCCCTCTCCTGACTGAAGTCTCGACGAGCTCTATTTCATTGTCCCCCTTGCGCTGCTCTTGACCAAGCTGAAATCAAATCACTTTCAATCTGCGTCATTTCTCTTCTCGTCAACGCGTCTTCAACAAGCAAGGCTGGCTAGCAAGCAAGCAAACAGATACGCCGCCGCCACCCGTACGCCGCTGCAAAGCGGAACACACAAAGAGGCAGAAGACACAAAGTGTGGGAAAGTAGGTCACCTCTCTCATTCACAAAGGCACCCTCTTAGCGCACTGCCGTCTCTTGATACGGTCACGAACTTGACATTCTTGCTCAGCCTGCCAATGAAGACAGACAGCATTGAGTAACAGCCTGTCTGAGGTGTGAGCCGGTTGTCTGGAGCAGAAGCCGTCAGTCCGTCATTCGCGCTGAGCGCCTTTGCCTGTTTGGCCGCGCTTTGGGATTCAACTGCTCCACCCTTGCCTCTAAGAAATGCCGACGCGTAGCACACTGCGCTCTGCTGCCTTGATTTTTTTTAGACTGAGGTGCATCTGCAAAGGTCAGCCTTTGCGATTCCAACGCATCGACCCTCCTCGTCGCCCTCTCGGCCTCTCCTTGCGATATCACCTTCTTCACCATCACATTTCTCCTTTGCCAGCATCGACTCGGTCTCGCGCTACATCAACATCAGTCGCTACCATCCTACAAAGCACATCTGCTTTGAACTCATCCCCCGCATCATCCAACAGGACCCTCGTACATCCACCTCTCTGACTCGCTCCAACGCGTATCTCCGGACACCGCACCAACCCGCATTCGCACTACATTGGAGCTGCCATTCCATCGACAGCTAGACACCTTCAGGGAGCTCCCAAACCCTCTTGCTGTGGTTCCACCTCGAGTCCCGCTTCAGCAAAGCTTATCCATCGTCGCCCCACCTCCACTTGCAACGACTCAGCCTGTCATCGCTTGACTCGCTCAGCCGCACAATCTCTCATCCGCGAGCGCTTCTACTGGTCTCGCTAGAGCGCATCTGAATCTTCCGACGCCCCCATCGCCCTCTTTCGGTCTTGTGTGGCTTCACACACCGGATTCGGAACCCTCTTCGGCCTCCATGGCAACCGTTGTGCCGCGGGCCAAGAAGCAAAGGACACTACCTGACGAGCTCATCGGCCTTGCTCCCCTGCCCCTCCAAGGCGTCGATCCCAACGATCCAAGCATGCTCGCACACCAGCAACCAATACCACCACATCAGCATCCACAGCAATATCCATATACCGCAGCTTCCTCGTCCAACATGTCGGCAGCAAGTGGGAGTAGACCTGCTAGGCTCGCGCCCGGCTTTCAGAGAGTCAACGAAGTGATCGGAGGCAAGGTATGTCGACTCCCTTCCATAGGTTGCTTGCGATGCTCATCACGCATGTCACTGACCCGTTTCATCTTGCTTCTGCCACCTATGCGCACAACCTCTTCCTACAATGCCTTGCCACTGATAACAGGTACACGAGGTCCTTGTCATCGACGACGATACACCACCCCCATCAAATCCACTCAGCGTCCAGGCGGCACGCGATCCACACCTGGTCAACAGCTACGCACACGCCAACGGTCACCCCGCAGCTGCGCCCTACCCTTCCACATTACAAGGCTACGCGGATCCACGCTTTGATGCCAATGCCCAATCATCCAAAGGCAAACGCAAAGCGCAGGACAACGGATCCAACTCACGTCTCACCGGCGCCCATCTTCACATGCTGCCTCACGATGCTGATCTGATCGCTCCTGCACCGCAGGCTGTTCTGCCTGGCGTGCCTGCCGAGGTCCCCATCCTAAAACGACGCAAACGCAGTCACCCTGTCAAGCCAGACGACGCACTTGCGGCCGGTGGAACGCTCGATCCGAACGATGCAGCTGTTGCCGCACATTTTGCAGCATCAGGCGCGCCGGGTGTGGTACCTGCGAAACGACATGCACCCGAAATGGTCCAGGCGAGGGTTCAGCCCAACTACCGAGGCGGCTACCCCGCGGGGTCGGGAGCGCTCGACTATGCAGCACGCTACGATCCGGCGGCCGCCAATGCTGCCTTTGCACAAGCACATCAGGGCTACGAGGGGACCGCCAGCGCACGAGATTCGTACGCCAGCTCCGCATCCTACGTCGCTGCTGCCGCAGCCAACAACGGTCCTGTCGACGACGACCAGGGTCACTTTATCGTCAATCAAGGCGACTACGTCACAAGCCGATACAAGATTCTGCGGTTACTCGGCCAAGGCACCTTTGGCAAGGTGGTCGAGTGCTACGACAAGAAGTTGCGCAAGTATGTCGCTATCAAGATTATCCGTGCGGTGCAAAAGTACCGCGATGCGAGTCAGATCGAGATCCGAGTGCTGCGGACGTTGCGCGAAAACGACCCGACCAACGACAACAAGTGCATCCATCTTCTCGAGACTTTCAACTTCAAGAACCACGTCTGCATCGTCTCGGAGCTGCTCGGCAAGAGCGTCTTTGACTTCCTCAAGGAGAACAAGTTTCAGCCGTTCCCGCCATTGCACATCTGGCAATTCGCGAAACAGCTCATGCAGAGCGTTGCCTTCCTGCATCGGTTGAACCTAGTGCATACCGATCTCAAGCCCGAAAACATCCTGCTGGTCAGCAGCGAGCATTCGATCGTGGCGACGTCTCGGAGGCAGAATGCGAAGCGCAAGCACGTGCTGCACAACACCGAGATTCGACTGATCGATTTTGGCTCAGCTACGTTCAACGACGAGTTCCACTCTTCCGTCGTTTCGACACGACACTACCGAGCGCCGGAGATCATCCTATCGATGGGCTGGTCGTTCCCATGCGACGTGTGGTCCATCGGATGCATCCTCGTCGAATTCTTCACCGGCGACGCCCTCTTCCAGACGCACGACAATCTCGAGCATCTCGCCATGATGGAAGCCGTCCTCGGCAAGATGCCCGATGACTACCGCAGAAAGGCCGAAACGTACAAGCCGGAATTCTTCAAGCACGGTGCGCTCAAGTATCCGGTACCCGAGACGAGCAAGGACAGCCGGAAATACGTGAGGCAGATGAAGAAGTTGCAGGACCTCATCAATACGCCGGCGACACAGACGCAGTATGCCAAGCACAACTCGAGGTTCCTGGATTTGCTGAGGAAGCTGTTGGAGTTTGATGCGGGGAGAAGGATCAAGATTGCCGATGCGTTGAAGCATCCGTACTTTGCGTTGGATCCGGAGAAGGATTTCCCGCCAATGTAGTCGGGGCGGGGTTTAGATGGGGGCATCGCGTTCGGGTCGGGGAGGAGGACGTTGCTGCTGGAAGGGGTTCCGGAGCGTGCTGTAACTGTAGCCATCACCGATGCGCTGTGATCGCTTTGGCCTCCCTCACAGTTGAGCTAGCACTCGCCTGCCATCCACTTGTACCTCTGCACCGTGACAATGCAACATGGATCCCTAGACCCGCTTTCATCGCGAATGCACGAGCCCCCATGTCACACAAGCCACCCCTTTCTGATACGGAGATGAGAAAGCCTTGACCGCCAAAAAGTAACACCCGTGGCTGAGCGGGAAAATGTGTACCTTGCATGATGACCTGCGTGTCTGTTTTTTTTTTGCGTGTGTGTTGGAGTGGAGAGCGGAGAGAACAACACTTTTTGTATGCTGTTTCCTTCTCCCGCACTACACTTTTCGCTTCCTCTACCCACCACTCCCTCAAGACGTCGATATCTTATCTCCACGACGCCATTAAAGGCTCAACGAACCTGAGTCGCTACACGAGGCACTGATCGGCAAAGGCTTGACAGAGCAATTTCGACGGAGGGGGGCACGACGATGGACCCGGCATTCTCGCTCGCCGACGAGCTGTGCGATTTCCACCACGACGAGCTGGATCCGGCTCACTTGGCATCGGGGTCGACACTCGATGATGAGCTCCACCACGATCTCGATCACGCTCCCTACGCGTCAGGATCGACACTCGACGACGAACTCCTACATGGAGGGCTAGATGCAGAGTTGGACGGGCTGCATCTGCACAGTCGTGGACAGGACCTCGCGTCAGAGCTAGAGGAGGGGGGAAGGTTGGCTGATGAGCTCGATCCCGACTTGACACATCGTCAACAGCTAGGAGCTGGGATGTCTCAGCAGTCATCATCGATGGGGGCTTTTCAGGGATCCGATACTTCTTCGCCTCCACGACCGTCGCGCGGCGCCGACCGAGTGCCAACAAGCATCCCCCTAATCCCACCGGGAGACATCTCGGACACACTAGCGGCGACGGAAGCGTTCGTAACCCGGCTTTCCAACCTGTCATCAACGAACAAGGCATCCACGAATGACGGTGTGGTGGGGACGAGGGAGGATGGGGATACGGCCAGATTAGAGGCGGTTGCAGCGCGGTATCTCAAGCTGGTGTCGGAGTGCACGGTGGAGAGGGAGGCGCAGCTGAGGGAGTTGCGCGAGCTGGATAGGAGGCTTGAACGTGACCTCCCTTCCTTCGCCTCGCTACCCAGTGCCACCTCGTGGTCATCCGACCTCGTCTCCTCACCAACATCACACCTCGACACACTTTCCGAAGAACCTCACCATCCCTCCTTACGACCCGAAGACGCTTCTCCGCATCACCCCTCCACCCCGACACTCGACAACTCCCTCTTCACCCCCCTCTACACTTCCACCACCACCCTCCTGTCCACCCTAACCTCCATCCACGAGCACACCCAAGTGACCAAATCCACCACCGCCGACGCCGCACGCAAGTTGAAAAACGTCAAAGCGCTGGTCGACAAGTGGAAGGGAGAGATGGAGAGCGTTGCCCTCAGCGAGGAGTGGATTGCACAGTACCAGGGGGAGAAGGGTGCCGGGTGGGCAAAGGATCAATTGGAGTGGTGTAGGGGCAGGATAGAGGGGTTGGAGGGGAGGGCGAGGTTGTTGTTGACGCCGGTTTCGCTCGCTTCCTAGCGCACACAGCATTTGTCTTCGGATTGGTCCTCGCGCAGCTCAGTTTCGGATCATCACAAGGCACATAACCACCATTGCAACTCGATAGCATTTTCATCCCCGGCTCACTTGGAAAAGTAAAACATGAGCAGGTCCAGCAATCCCCCCTTCTTCCCCTCCCCTTCCTTGTCCAACCACAAAGCCGCAAAAATCCTCGTGTGACACTCCCCCATCCCGTCCCCTTTCCACCTCGCATGCAGCTTCGTCAGCATGGTCGTCGCCGCCAACCTCACATCAGCCCCGGGAGCCGTCAACGCATCCGTAGTCACCTGCGCTAGTCTCGGCAAGAAGTCCTCTAGTACCAGCTCCGCCGGCAACCGCAGCAGCAGAGGGGTGTAGGCCGAGCGGAGGAGGGCAATCGTCAACCCCGGCGTGGAGGGGGTGTGGGAGAGGAGCGCTTCGAAGCCCAGGACGGGGTCGCAGCGGGTTGCGTAGGTTGCGAGGATGGTTTCGTGGCCTTGCATCGCGGTTTTCCGTGCAACCACCGAGGATGAGCTGCTCGGCGCCGCAGTGGAAGACAGAGCGGAAATGGATCCCAGAATCACCTCTAGCAGATCCCCCTCCTTCGACGTAGCGACAAACAACGGGAACTGCCACTCGACCAGCCTATGCAGCACAA
Source organism: Pseudozyma pruni (assembly GCA_023212685.1). Lineage (NCBI taxonomy): Eukaryota > Fungi > Basidiomycota > Ustilaginomycetes > Ustilaginales > Ustilaginaceae > Pseudozyma > Pseudozyma pruni. Next base: position 21,444 of record JALBYD010000044.1, read on the forward strand.
CCTGTGCGCTCAACTGCAGCTCCGAGCTAACCCCACCGAGGTACGGCCTCAGACCGTCAAAGAGCGATGTAAACAGCCCGCCATCTAGCCATGCATCGATTCCGCTCTTGAACGTCTCCTCTTCCCCGCGATCGGCGAGGTTGCCCAACGGTCCAGGTCGGAGAACCGTCTCGTCACCCTCATCTGCCTCAGGGGGAACTTTGAATTCAGCCGACAGCCTCGCAAGACGTCGAAACGTACGTACGTCGGCCGACATCTCGGTGAGCGCCCTTATCCACGACCACACCTCGGGCTTGGCTTTGGCTGGTGACGGCGAGGCGGTCGGCTGTGCGTCGAGCCTCTTGGCTCGGTTCTCCAAGGCGCTCACCGTGTTGCTGCCGGGTGGCTGCCTAGACGGCGTAGAGAGCACGCGACTCGACGTCGACCGCGGCACCATCTGCGCACCGTTCGCTCCGTGCGGAGAAGGCGAGTGCATCATCGAAACCGGCCTTGGCAACCCGGATCTTCTCACCGCCGAACCCGGTGTCGTCCCCTCATACCCGCTCGAAGCGCTCGAACTTGAAGCCGTCCTGTGCGTCTTTGCCTGCGGAGTACTCTGCAGAGAATCCAGCGCGTTCTGTCGTTCGATCTGCGTCTTGCTGGCAGAGACGGGCAGTCTGAAAGGCGAATTGAAGTTCATGCCCATCAGATCCATCGATGCGTCTTCGGGCGCGCTGAGCTGCACCGTGTCGTCCTCCCCGCCGTTGCTGTGGTGCATGAACCGGGGCTGCTGCGTCGCATCGGCTGTCTCGTCTGCGTCGTCGAAGCCGGTGAGGCTGAGGTTGTGTAGATCGGCGTCTAGGCGGGTGGCGCGTGTGGCGTTGAAGTGGTGTGATCGAGGCGTGCTAGATGCATGCTTGTGAGCAGACGATGATGACGATGCCGAGCCGGATCCTTGCGACGAGAAGGATGACGAAGAGATGGCACGATGGCGAGCAACTCCTGGGGTCAAGCTGGGTGAAGAATGTTGAACTGACGCGTGTCGGGGTGTCTCTTGCTCCATGCCGACTGGAGTGGGGCTGGTCGGCAAGGGTACGGAGATTGCCGTCTCGATGCGCTGATGAGCCGTCGGGCTGACCAACACTGACAGCTCGGTAGAGGGTTTGAGATTCGCTGCGTGGGCCGATGGTTGGGGGCGATTTCTGATCGGCATGAAGCCGGCGCTCTTCTTGTGATTGGCGACGGGCGTGGCATGCTCTTCCACCAGTGCTTGTCGTTGCAGCTCTTGTTGGTGCTGCTGGTACTGTTGTTGCTGCAGCTCCAACTGCTGCTGTTCAACCAAGGCAGCGCGGGCAGCAGCGACACGAGCCTCGTGTGCGGCCGCTGCATCTTCGGCCTTCTTGCGCTCCCTCTCCTGCACCGCCTTGGCTGCTGCAGCCTTCTTTGCTTGGATAAGCGCCATCGAAGCACCGCCGGGTCTAGCACGGACAGGCCCGCCACCTGCTTTCGGCTTCTGCTCCACGATCGCGTCCGTCTCCACGTCTGCCGGTGCCAACGCAGCGACCTGCTTCTTCGTCGAGGGATCCAGCGAATTCAAGATGGTGTTCGCTTGGTCGGGCCAGTAGCGGTGGAAGATCCAGAAGGCCTCTCTGCTCTTTGTCCTAGCGGCTGGATTCGAGTCGCCGACGCCCTTCCTCATACACTTGTCGAGCAGGTCCAAGCCGCCGTGAGCCTCCACGGCGTGTTTCCGATGCGGTGCGTGGTGGTTGAGAACGGTGCAAAGGTGGTCGGCTGCTGCTGTTCGAGTAGCAACGTTCTTCTCCTGCATGCCTTGCCAGATGAGCTGGAGATAGAGAGGGCGGAAGCTGACATTGACCATGATCGCTGCGGCCGCTTCCTGGGTGGCGTTGGCGATGAGCTTCTTGGTGAAACCGGCCATGCCAATCAGATGTATCAGGAAAGCCTCGACACAGGGCGCCAGGTCGTCGCCCAGCTCGATGGCCAACTCTTGAACGAGGTGGACGGCGTGCATGGAAAGGGTCGTACGCAAGCTGGCGACACATTTGAGGATGCCTTCTTGCACAGTTTTGAGCTGACCGACAAAGACAGCTTCTCCGAACTGGCGGTGAGCACCTGAGACAATGAGACCTCGGATCTTGATCATGGACTGTTCTCGGTTCAACCAGTTGTGCTCGGATTCTTTGGACTCAAAGAAGGGCATCATGGTCGCAAACGTGCGTTCCAAGTCCGAACGCGATGCAATATAGACTGGGCGGATGTCATCAGCTGCAGCGGTGGTGGCCGCAGATAGAGTTGTGGTAGATGCAGCTTGGGAGGCGGAGATCGAAGCAGATGTTGCCTTGACGTGTGAGGTGGGTGTTTCAGCGCCAGCATCGTAAGAGGGCGCCGAGCGGCTCCGGGCAGACGGAGCAAAGGATGTGGGTGCTGGCGGACTGAAGACAGGCTCTATGGATGCCGAGGGTGCGCCAAGGACCTCACGAAGGATGCCATCGGCAGTCTGTTTCCTTACTGCTCTCTTCTCGAGCTCTTTCTTGAGGTCTGCTTTGGCACCTGGGGCTGCGTTGCTAAACAAGCTGACCAGCGTCGAACGGGCGCCTTCTCTGACGGTAGCGTCGGCGTCCAGGAGCAGTTCGACGGTGATAGGCAGAAGAGGTCGGACGGGATACTTTTCGCAGTTCTGCCGCAAGATGGGCAGAAGCAACACCGACTGCTCTCGAATCCTAGCAAATTTCGCCGAGAGACCTCCGTCACGGAGTGTGCGTTCGAAGATGCCAAGGGGTGTTTCGGTCTCCTTTCCTTTGCCTGAGGCGGTGAGCTGAGCCGAGCTGATCGCGTATGCAGCATTGCCTAGTTCGATGAGGGCGGTACGTGCAGCTTCACGGATGCGTTCCTTCTGATCGCCGAGCTTTTCGATGGCTAGCGATGTGACTGAGTTGATCAGAATGCGCACATTGTGGTTGAGGACCGAGTGAGATTCTGTGCCATCGCCAGAGTAGATCATCGAGGCGTAGGTAGGGATGAAGGAAAGGGAGGCGGTGCTGAGGGCCTGATTGGCATGCTTGAGCGCCACCTTGACGGCCGAAGTGACGGCATCCGCTTCCACGACATATCCGGCTGACTCGATCTGAGACTGTAGCGAGTGAAGTGCGGCTACTCTCTTGTCGACTTCGATGTTGGACTCTATGCGTTGCGCTAGCTCGTAGATAGCATCCGGATCGGCCATGGTTCGCGTTATCTTCCACACGCTATCGGAAGCGGGGGCAGTTCTGTCGTAGGATGCCGATGAACGAGTGATCCTTGCGGCCGTGAAAGAAAGAAGTTGTACCGAGCTCCTTCTTCCGTTGAGTATGGTGGTCGATGTCCACGAGAGAGGTGTTGGATGGATACGGCGATGGCAGAGGTGGAAGAAAGGGAAAGCTGCAGAGACTGTTGATCTCTTGAACTGCAGCTCGAGGAAAAAGTGTTGGTCTGGCCGCGCGCTCATCCAAGGGCAGCGAGCAGAGCGCTCTTTCGCCTGTCAACGCCAAACAACAGCCTCACAAATCGACGCGTCTCGGTCCTGGCCATGCTGCGATGTAACATCTTTGCCAATTTTTTTTTAACAGTCATGCCTCCACTTCAAGCTTCCATGGACCCTTTCTGCAGGCTGAGCCGGTGTGAGAAGCTGTCGACCTAAACACCATCCATACGAGCGACACCGTCAAGTGCGTCGGCGTAGCCACAGATCAAGATGTCACGGAGAAGGCGGCAGGAGCAAAGCGATACTCCCGCAGAGGCCTCGGTCGAAGATGTGGCCGAGGCGGACGACACGGGCGACGACGAATTGGCTCGTGAACTAGAAGCAGAGAGGCAGCAGCTCTTAGCCGCTGCTGCGAAGGGCAATGGTCGAACTGCTTCAAATTCTGATGGTGATCAAGAGAACGACGCTCGCGAACGGACAGAGGAGACGGACGAGGATAACCAAGACGAAGATGCGGGCGAAAGCGATCTAGAGCCCAATGATCTTCCCGAAGAGGACGAAGACTCGGCAGACGAATGGCAGCCACCAGAGCCACCTTCGAAATCCAAACGGCAGAGCAAGCGTCGTCGTCGACAATCAAGCTCCGAGGATAGCGACGACGACCTCGTCCGAGGGGCATCTGAAGAGGTCGAGGAACCCGCACCCAAGAAGTCGAAAAAGGCAGCAGGTGGCGAATCAGCCAAAAGCAAGAAATCGAATGGCACCGAAGAGAAGGCCGGGCCTACCAGGGACTCTGCCGGCGAGGACGAAGCGGACGACTCATTCGACGAAGAAGCAGAGCGCGTCCAAGCTGAAGTAGAAGCAGCAGCAGCCTGGGCCGACGTCCGTCGACGCAAAGAGGCCGCTCAAACCTCACAACCCACCAATGCTAACCCCACCGGCAATGCATCCACCTCAAAACCCCCTTCCGCCCCCTCCCTCTCAGCCTGGCTAGGCAAAGGTCCCTCCGCCTCGTCCTCCTCTTCCGAACTCGCCTCCTCCCTTCCCATGCCCACCACGTGCGCCTCTGCCCAGATCGTCGACCGCAACTCCCTCTTCATCGGCTACGTCTACCCGCTCACCACCGCCTCTCCCGCCTACATCTCCGCACTCCTCTCGCACCTCACCCGCGTCGTCCACCCAACCGTCTCCATCGACCTGCTTCCGCCGCAATTCGTCAATGCGCCGGCGAACAAGCGCGGATCGTCGCACGACATGTACGCATACCGCGTGTTCGAGCTCAAGCGTGGGCGCACGGGTTTGGCGGGTCCGGATGACTTTTCGCTGCAGGAAGAGAAGGAGGACGATGGAGAGCGGTGGGGTGGGGATAGGGTGCTGAAGGTGGTCAGGGAGGAAGGAGCGTCGGACGTGTTGGTGGTCGTGAGCAGGTGGTATGGCGGGGAGCTGTTAGGTCCAGTAAGATTTGATCATATAGAGAATGCGGCGAGGGCGGCGCTGCAGGAGCACATGGCGAGGGAAGAGGTGGAGGAGTTCAGACAGAGGATCCAGCATCTGGATCGCAAGATTGCGGGTGCTAAGGCGAAGTTGCAGGGTGGAGAGGTGGAGGAGCGGGTGAATGGGTACGAGGATCTGACGGTGGAGAAGGGGCAGAGGCTGTGGTTGGCGAGGCAAAGGGCGTTGGAGGCGTTGCAGAAGAGATCGAAGGCACAGGCTAGTCAGTCGTCCCAGGCACGAGCAGAGGAAGCGGACGCAGATGATGGACCCGCACCGGCCGTGGATGACACGCCAGAAACGCCGACGGACGATGCAGTTCCAGCAAGTGATCCAGCCCCAACTGTCAAGTCAGAGCCCGAGCCCAAGCCCACCACACCAACACAAGTCAAGACAGAGCCACCGGATCCCTCACTAATTCTCGTCAAAGAAGAAGGCGACACGTCTCTCCCACCGCTCACCATTGACGACGATCCCGCGGAGGATGACAAAAGCACCGTGGTCAAGCTCGAGCCACAAGACGACGCCGAAGACCTGACTGGATGGGATGATCTCTCCTGACCGCACTCTTGAATCAACACACGGCCACTCCCTGTACACACATCTCGGAACGAAAGAACAACGCTGCATTTTCCAAACAGTTCTACGAAAAGTAGAACTGGTCGTTCTTCTTCTTCGCCTGCACCTCCTGAATACCCCCATGGAAGTGCTCATGATCCAGCACCGTCGCACCCTCGCGCAACGCAATCATGCCCGCCTCGACACAAACCGCCTTGAGCTGTGCACCGTTCATCTCGTCCGTCGACCTCGCCAGCTCCTCAAAGTTAACATTCGGACCCACCGCCATCTTTCTGCTATGAATCTCCATGATTCGCGCACGCGCCTCTTCGTTAGGCAGCGGGAACTCGATCTTCCTGTCCAGACGGCCGGAACGCAGCAGGGCAGGGTCGAGGATATCGATTCGGTTGGTGGCGGCGATGACCTTGATGCGCTCGTCCGAGGAGAAACCGTCGAGTTGATTGAGCAGTTCGAGCATGGTTCGTTGGACCTCGCGGTCTCCGGATTTGTCCGAGTCGAAACGCTTGGTGCCTATCGCGTCGAGCTCGTCGATGAAGATGATCGCAGGCGCTTTTTCTTTGGCCAGCTCAAAGGCGTCTCGGACGAGCTTGGCTCCGTCACCGATGAACATCTGGACGAGAGAGGGACCGGCGAGTTTGAGGTAGCAGGCGTTGGTCTGAGCTGCACACGCACGTGCCAGAAGGGTCTTACCCGTACCAGGGGGGCCGTACATGAGAGCACCTTTGGGTGGTCGAATGCCGAGGTTCTTGAACTTCTGCTCCTGCTGCATCGGCAGAACGATCGCTTCGACCAGCTCCTCGATCTGCTTGTCCAGCCCACCGATGTCGGTATACGTCTCGGTAGGCCTCTCGTCCACCTCCATCGCCTTGACCCTCGAGTCGTACTCTGCAGGCAGCTTGTCCAGCACTAAGTAGCTATCCTTGTTGACGCCGATCAAATCGCCGGGTCTCAACTCTTCCGCGGGTACCAACCCGATGAGCGGCAAGAAGATCGTCTGCCTCGTACTCGTCTTGATCACCGCACACTTGCCCTTCCTCCTCGCATCCAAATCCACATTGGCACCCTCCTCAGACTCCTCGTCCACATCCGGATCAATGTCGAGGATCTCGACCACGTTGCCGACGAGGTAGGGGAGCATCTTGTTCTGCTTGATCTTGTCCGAGTTGTCCTTGATCATGTCGCGCTTGGACGACTGCTCGTGCATCAGACGCATGTGTTCGGAGCGCATTACCTTGACGTCGTTCTCAAGCAGGCGCGTGCGTGTTTGGATCTCGTCGATCGAGGCGTTGAGGATCTCTTGGTCAAGAGGCTCCTCCTCGGGCTCGGCGGGCGCCATTTTGGTGTCACCGTCTGTAGTGGCAGCAGTTGATGGTCCAGCTTGCGATGGGTTGTCGGCAGCTGGCTGGCGATCTTCGCCGTTGTCGCCGTTGGGAGGCTGTGCGTCTGACATGGTGCGCTCCAATTGCGAAGTATGCGTTCGGATGCTGAAGTGCGGATTCCGCCAATGAGCTGTTGCCTCCAAGGGTGCGTCTGAATGCCTCGGCGTGCCTGATTTGCTAAGAGTATGTAAGTGTCGAGAATGTAGTTGGAAGGCACGACGATATGGAAGACGGTGGGAAGAGGAGCGAGTGTTGGATTCGAACTGAGCTTGGTGATGGGAGTGTTTCGTGGCCGAAGCGCTGAGAAAGTGGAGTTGCGCCTTCGATCACAGCCTGCTCGCGCGTCCTCTCTCGCGCCGCAAGATGGATTTTTTCACGCCCTCTCTACAGAACCCTCGATCTCACACTCAAAAGAAAAATCGCTGCCTTTGGAACCAGCATGCACGTAGGTCCGCCTGTCCGTCTTGGGGACTAGATTGAAGACCTAAGCTCACTGTGGAAGTAGTCAGCTATCGAGCCGATCAATGTCGAAGAGTGTAGATGATTGCTCATCATGGTACAGGAGGACAATGCGACCAGCTAGTCCGCTGCTTCGTGACATCGGACGGCAACACTAAGCGTCGCCACCATAAGCCCTACTCGCCTTAGCCACCACGCCGTTCTCCACGAGCTTCATCCTCAGCAGCAACCTCTTCGTCTCCCTGCACCTCTTATCCCCCATCTCCACCGCGGAATCAAACACCGCTCTCCTCGGATCCTTCGTGCGATACTCCAACGTCTGACTGGTCGCATCAATCCTCGCGTCGCCAACCTCGGCGGCCTTGCCTGGAAGGTCCTTGAACTCCCCGCGCTCAATACACGCCCCCAGCTCCTCCGACATCTGCGCCTCTGTCCAGCCGAACGCCGCGGCCATGCGCGAGATGCTGATCCTGTCGAACGGCGTAAAGAACTGACGCAGTGCACGCCTCGTCAGGAGTGTCCGCAGCGTCTGAATGTGAGGCGCAAGGTACGGGTCGAGAAGGTGACGTGCTTGATGGTCGTCAAGAATCTCGCCGACCTTTTTGAACTGTGCGGAGCTGAACGCTTCGAGCAGCTCCCGAACGTACGGCTCGTGTTCGAGGAAGCCGCGGAATTTGCTGTTCTCCATGACCTGCGTCTTGAGAGCGGCACGGTCCATGGCGGCGAGACTGCAGAGTGCGGCGTAGATGGAGACGTCGGATGGGGTGACGATGTCGGAGAAGGAGGAGCTGTGTGCGGGGTCGATGTTGAGCAGGACTTTGGCGGCCGCCTCGTACATCCCTCGACCCATGAGGGCGACAGCGTCAGCCGCACGGAGCTTTGCTCCTGTTTCGGCCACGACTTTTCTCGCTGCGGCCTGAGATGCGCTCTCGCCGCTGGACCCGGCCTGGGTGGTGGAAGATGTTGACGTTGCGGTCGTCGCTGCTGAGCTGCCCCCAGCACGAAAGAGAGCGCCAATTGCATCAGCTCCGGCCGTCGAGGCCCCTCTGACTGGAGGTGCAATGTTCGACGCTCCCAGCGAGCTCAGCTTTCTCCCCCCTGCGTTGCCTGACGGTACATAGGACTCCAACACACCCTCCGCTTTGCTGACGAATGTCTGAACGTTCGTCAAGATACCCAGCCGAAGGGACACTTCGATGACGTTCATGCACATCTCGATGACGTGGTCTGTCGTCGAGCAGTAGTCCCTCGTCTTGGTGTACGACTTGAGCGCCTCTTGATGGTCGCCGGTGTCCCAGAAATGATCTCCGAGATCCCGATGCGCCATACGGATCGACTCCTTGATCAAGTTGTTCTGATAGTTGCGCATCTCGAGCTCGAGCTTTTCGCGTTCGGCGTTGTTGCGCTGCTGTGTCGACTGAATCCACTCGGCGTCTGCTGAGATGCGATAGGATGCTGGCACGAGCTCGCCTGTCCCTGGCTCGGTGTTGTGCGTAGTGATCATGCTCTGGTAGGCTGCGACATCTCTTGTGTGTTCCTTGAGGTATTCTGCCGCAGCTTTGCTGCACGTTTGACGCAGAGGTGGACAGTGCGTGGCAATGTACATGAGTCGCTGAGCCCTGGCCTGACCAGTGTAGGCCGATGTGTATGCTTCCCAGTCGAAGCTGTCACCAGGACGAAGCGGTACATTTGTGAGCGAGATGGTTGACGACGATGAGCCAGTGACCGCCGATGACGGCCCGGCCGCGGGCTCTATGCTGTCGTCCATGTTGAGCTTGCTTTCGTCTCAGGAGATGCGGGTGATGATGAGAGAAGGTAGGAAGAGCCCAGCGTGCTGCGCCAAATGAAGTCGGAACTCAGCCTTTTGGTGGAGGAAGGGAGGCTCGAGCGCACGATTTTGGGTGGGGAAGCTCATAGCAAAGATCTTACACACTGTAAAAATCGACTCCACTTCCTCACCACCGCCTGGAATTTTTTCAGATGCCTTCGCTAAGTTCTTCTTCTCATCAAGATCATCAACCTCTTCGTCCAGTCGCACACGTCGACCCGACCGTTCGAACGCCACCATGTCAAAGTACGATAGGAGAAGGGTCAACGCCCCGCCCAGCTATGTGCCCCTCTTCGAGAGCACCGGCTCCTCTTCGGCAGCTTCCACCTCGGCGCCGATAGCGACAACGTCTCAGCAGCGACCGGACAAGAGGTCGTACGCAGAGTTGCGACCCATCTTCCTGCAGACTAACCTGGTTCCATCCGCATCAGGAAGCTCGTACGTCGAGATTGGTGATCTCAAGCTTGCATGCTCGGTGTTCGGACCTCGACAGGTGAAAGGACGACAGTACAGCGGCAAAGCAGAGTTGAACGTCGAGGTCAAGTTTGCGCCGTTTTCGAGTAGGAGAAGGAGGAGACCTGGGAAGGTAAGCTCAATACACGCTCGCACATTCATCTTATAACAGACTCAAGACTGACATGTATCCACTGGATTGTTCTCCAACCGCACAGACAACCGAAAGCGCCCACCTCTCCGGCGTACTCCACCAAGCCCTCCTCCCATCCCTCCGACTCGACCTCTTACCAAAAGCATCGCTCGACATCCACATCATGGTCCTCCAAACGGACGGCCTTGAAGAATCTTGCATCGCAGCAGCATGCATTGCCGCCACCACCGCCCTTGCTTCCGCCGGTATCGAAATGTACGGCCTAGTCGTTGGCACTGTCGGCCTCATCCCCTCCTCCGCCGCAAATCTGCCCAAAGACAAGCGCACACTGCTGGATCCGAGTTCGGCAGATCTGGGACTTGTTTCCGGCATGAAGACAGCGACGAGGGTGCTCATGTGCGGTATGCCCGCATTGGCTTCGGTGACCTGCTTGAACGTTTCGGCTGGGTCGAACCAGCTCGCAGCAAACGAGGCGGAGGAGAGCGCCGCGGGAATCGATCCGGAGCTGCTGGACGAGGCGCTTGTCGCGGTTAATGCAAGCTTGGTCGACATTCACAAGGTGGTGGCGCAGGCGTTGGCGGAAGACTTTCAGCGCCGGACGGCTTTGACGAGCTCAGATGGGCAGCAGTGATGCCAGTCGCGCGGCACTCTTAATTCTTCACCTGCAATCTGAAGCAGTGCAATCTTCCACCATCTGGTGATCGCTCCATGGTCGCTGCGAGAGAGCTTATGTGATGCGTGATCCCAACAGAGTGCGATCGGACTTTTTCATGCAGAGCGGGCGGCGAGCGAGAGGGGAGGGCAGTACAATCCAATCTTCCACCAACTGCTGATCGCTCAATTGTCCGTGGAAGCCCTTCTCAAGCACTTTGACTACCATACGTAATGCTGTAAGAATGCGATTGAGACGAGTCATGCAAAGAGAGAGGGAACAATGTATGAGAGTGCGGAGAAATGCAGGACGAATCTAAAGAGACCTCGACGAATCCAGTTTGTGCCACCTCATCCACCACCGTCGCCTCCCTGGTTGGCAAATTTCTTCGCCTCGCGTCTGACCTTGCGCGCGCGCACGTTGGCGGCATCCATCTCGAGCTCGTCCGGTGGCGGCGTAAAGTTCATGAACGCCTTAGGCTTCTTGGGAGGCAAAGCGACCGCACCGCCTGCAGCGCGGATCTGCGGGCTTCCGTAGGGCGAAGGGGTGAAATCATCGAGCACGTAGCCGTTGTCGTCTTCGTCGCCGAGCGAGTCTTGACGACGAGGAGCTGCGGATCGCGGATCTGAAGGGTCGTAGCTTGGAGGAAGAGAAGCAACGTTTTCCGTCCAGTAGACGATAGGCTGTACAGGGTTGGCGTATCTGATTCCGTGCTTCTTGGCGTAGAAAGTGAAAGCGGAGAAGAAGGCGTTCTTGCGGTAGAATCGACGTCCCCAATCCTGCCAGGTGTCTGCGTGGGTCATTCCGATGGTGCATTCGAGCGATCGCATGTACTCGATCTTCTGAGGCACGATCGCCGTGCTGGGAACGAACAGACGTTCGGGCTCGGTCTGAAGCCAGTGAATCATGTCTGCCTCCAATGCGTCGAGCTTCTCGAGAGGCGTGCTGAAATCGAATTGAGCCGTGATTGCTTCCCACATGTAGCCCGAGCGGCGCATGTTGACGATGCTCGTAGCTGAGAGGATGACGTTGCTAATGTAGACATCCTGATTGAGCGAGTCAGTGAAGAGGCACGACAGCAACGACATACGCTTGACAACCAGCACGGTTTCGCCGATCTGAATGCGGTCACCCGTGTCGAAGGGATGGGTGATGAAGATGAAGATGATCGAGTCAAAGACGTTGGCAGCGGATTCCTTGAAGATGAAGGCGAACGCAATAGCGAGCGAGTAGAAGGTGGTGAGTGTCTTGCCGATGTCGACGTTGAAGATGGCAAGTGCTTCGAACAGGACGATAACGAGCGCGACAACGAGGAAAATGCCATCGAGCTGACCGACGGCGTGATTGACATCCTGCATGGATCGACTGAGGAAGCGACGCTCCTTGTAGACTTGCATAACGGTGTTCTTGATCTCGGACTGCGAGATGTCACCGTTGCCATCGCGGTCGAACACGCTGAAGGCGTCCTTGGCGTCTTCGGGATTGGTGTAAGCGGGCTCAAAGTCGGATGGGATGAGGTAGCTGCGCTTGTTGGTGCCTCGGAAGGCCACAAAGATGGAGCGAGCCAATCGCTTAGCTTCGGAGGGCGAGTTGACGTCCGTACCGATGCCGAGTGCCTCGTTGCGGAGGAGCCCGAAAGGATCGTTCATAGCCACTCGTGCAAGTGTGCTAGCCTGTCCAGCAGTGACGCGCATCCTACGACCTCCGCGAGCTGCAACACGTGCGATGAAGTTCGACTTGCCGTCTCCGCGTGCAGGTGCCTGACCCTCTGCAGGTTTTCCGGTAGTGACATCGATGGCCCGGTCGTTGACGCCGGCATAAGCACCCTGGTCAGAAGGACGCTTCTTGCTGTGCTTTTTAAGCCAGGATGATTTGCTAGAGTCGGAGACGTTGCGCGAACCTTTGGCGTCGGAATCGAGAGCAAACTCGGTGGGCTTGACAGGAGTAGCGGCTCCGCTAGCACTAGGCGAAGCGCGTGCGGAACGAGCGAGACCAAAGGCAGAGAGAGGGTCTCTTCCTTTGAGCTTGGGCTTGTGGTCGCGTAGCCAGTCGAAGACCTTGAGTGACTTGGTCACCTTTGCGATACGATCGGCATAGGCGCTGCGATGGAAGGACATGGCGATGTGCTTGATGATGATCTTTTCGGCGCAGATGGTGAGCGTGAAGAAGAAGAAGAACTCGATGACCTGGTAGATGCGGTAGAGGTAGCTTGCTCGGCCATTCTGAGGATCGGAGCGATTGTAGAGGCCGTAGATCGAGTTGAAGATGATGGCCCAGGAGCCCCAGCTGAGTGCTGCGTAGGCGACGAGCTTGATGTAGTTCTTGATTGCGTTGAAGTACTCGGCGAGCGAGAGGACGCGTTGGCTAGGACGACCCCAAACGAGCTGGATGAGACTGAGCACAGCTTTTGGGAAGAGCTCGACGAGCAGGTGGATCCACCATTCGACATGAAGGTTGAAGGCAGCCCAGATGAACCAAGCTTGGACGTTGTCGGCGACGAAATCGCGATGACCTTCATCTGGACCGCGTCTGCGATAGACGTACTGGATGACAATGACGGGAATCAAGAGACAGCAAGAGATGATGAGGTTGCCAAGGAAAGTGGTAGCAAGGAAGCGGAGGATCTTCCACAAGCTGAGACGACCCATGCGAACCTGCTTGGCCTGCTCGTTTTCAAAGCGAACGGCCTCGTCGAGATCCTCCTCATCGGACCAGTCAAAGTCGCCAAAGTCGCGGTCAGCTCCACCATCCGTCGACGAGATCTCGCTGTCCTGTCGAACGAACGGAGGACGGTAAGGGACATTGCTGTCGTAGTCGAATGTGCCCGGAGCGCGGTGGGTCTCGTGAGGAGGAAAGTCGGACTTGGGACCGAGACCTGTAGGCTTGGTGAGGTTGCGATCGCGGAAGTCAGCGAGAGGGTCGCTGATGGCTACGCGAGGAGCTGCAGTGCTAGGACGCGAGTTGGGGCCGGATGAGTTTGCAGAGTTGGCTAGGATGCTGTGATCTTGGCCGTGAGGATGAAACTGAGCAGGCTTTGGTCCCGAGCTCGAGCTGGACTGTGACATGTCCGGGTTGGCTACGTTGACATCACCTGACGCAATCGCAGCTACAGCAGCATCGTGAAGCATGCGGTCATCGGCGGGAGAAGACTGAGCCGGAAGTGTGGCTTGGCTTGCGTAGATGGGCGGCTGGGGCTCGAGAGGATTGCGCGGCTGGTAAGGTGGTGAAGCCGGGCAATTCTGAAGGCTGTCTGGCAGCGACCCATCGAGCGAGCGCGGAGACGAGGTGGTTGGATTCATGGCGACCGCATATGAGGTGACCAGCTGGGCCAGTCTAGCACATCTAGATCGACAGCTCTAGCGAAGGTGTTGAGCCTGCTCTGACCAGCAGAGAATGGCAGGACTGCGAGACCGTGAGGAACCGGAGGTGCCGTTCTGGTTTATGATGTCGCGACAGATCCAATGTCGTTTGAGGATCGTCGCGAGCTGGGTTGATGGATGAGGTAGCGAGGATGGAAGAGCCAGCTCAGGAGCAGAAAAAGGCTTAAGCGCCGGCGTGCCAAACCAAAAAAAATCCTGTGTGACTTGTCCCTGAAATCCTAAAGTCACACTGCAGCTTCGTTTAAGCGGGACGTTAGGCCTCGGCGGCTTCACAGCTTGACCATCCTCGCTACCTCATCCATCAACCCAGCTCGCGACGGTTCGGTCGCAAGGATGTGGTCTGCTTAAGCTCTCATTGCAATTGACAGCGGTTCGTGCTCTAGGGTGTCAGTCTGGCAGCCTGTGTGAATGGCCACCGTGTTCGAACGCATGGTTGACGCTCGAGCGACACTAACACTCCGAAAAGCATGCTAGGCCATGCCAAGAGCTTCTCGTTGATGCACAAACAGCGTGGTTGCAGCGACAGCAGAGCCGGCCAGCCTTCCCCCCTGAAAACAAAGGTGAGTCGGTTGTGCGAGGTTGCACTTCGGTCAATTCGTGCCTTTGCGCCACATGCAGCTCTCAGCCAAAAGTCGCCGAATAAAAGCGTCATCCTGCGCTGACTGATGGCTTAACAGATCATGAAAAATCATCTCCACTTTGTCGCGATCTTCCCAGAACGCTTTAGGGTCCTCTCAACACCATCTCACACGACAAGATCATGTTGCCTCTCCAACGGACTCGATAGGGACTTCAGCTACTCTCATGATGCCTGCTCACGCTCGCGGCGGGACGATCCCTACCGGTCCAGCTGCCTGGCAGAATGAAGCGCGCTTCTCACAGATCCAGCCGCCCACCGGCCCGTCGAACCGAATGCCTCCCCAACCACCACCCGCAAAGCTGCCGCAGCAGGCCTCCGCGGCACCCATTCCCACTCCAGCTGCTGTTCCTGCTGCTCTCGCCATCCCGGAACCGCCAACAATCCCGACCTTCTCACACATCTCCTACTTCACCGCCATCCAGCTCGAGACGCTCTACGCTCGCAAACGCGGCGCACGCATGTCGGCGTCGGTATGGCTCACCAACCGTGACATTGCCTCTGGCTTCATACAGTCTGTTGCCTCTCGCCTCGGCTTTCCGCAACGTACGATCGCGACTGCGCAGCAGATCTACCAACGTTTCAACCTCTTCTATCCGCCCGCGGATTTCGTGCTGCACGAGATCGCAGTCGCCTCGCTTTTTGTCGCTGCTAAGCTCAACGACACACATAAGAAGCCGAGAGACCTTCTACTGGCCAGCTACGCTCTGCGCTTTCCGCAGCTTGTCAAGGGCGGCGGTGACGCTGCTCCCGCTGGACCGTCGAATCCCTCCAACGCCTCGGCAGTGGACGAGCCTAACTTTCCCACCCTCGCAGGCCAAAAACGCAAGCTCGCCGCTCTCACAGCTCCCAGTACCAGCAACCAAACCTCATCCCCGAGACCGCTAGCCATGGCAATCGGCAGCGTAGGAGAAGCTGATATCGATCCGAACATCCTCGAAACCGATCGCAAGCGTCTCATGGCGCTCGAAAAACTCATTCTCGAAAGTCTCTGCTTCAACTTCCACAGCAATGCCCACATCACACTCAAGATGGTCATCAAGCTAGGTAGGAGGAGCAACATGTCCAAGTCGTTTATCAGGACGGCCTGGAAGGTGGCTGCTGATATGTTTCGTACTTCGGCGCCGATGCAGTATGCGCCTAATGTGATTGCTGTGGGTGCGTTGTATGCCGCGGCGCTGCTCGCGAGGCCGCCGTCTAGGACTACGTTGCCTTCGGAGCAGAAGGTAGGTGCCGCTGCAGACGAGGATGATTCTGATGATGCTGTCGTGACGTTCCTCAACAACATCAAATCGGTCTCGTCAACACCGGCACCTCAGTCAACCGAAGACGCAGCACCAGCGACCACCGTCCCGCTAGCAGAGCCGTTCCCCGGCTGCGATCCGGACAGCCACGTCCATATCGAGGATGTCGAAGAAGCCGTACACGACCTCCTCGACCTCTACCTCTCCTGCGCCTCCCAACTCCCCCCATCCCTCTACATGTCCGCCTCCAGCCTCGGGCACGGCCACAACACGGCCACACCATCCCCACTCTCCCCAGCTGACCCGCACGACTTTACCACCTCCCCCTCCTCCTCTGCCGGTCTCTCCGACACCTCCGCCCCCGCCGCCGGAGCGCGGAAGAAGCTCAAACAGTACGAATACTCCCCTCCGCCGTTCGGGCTGGTGGACTGGCTCAACTCGTCGCGCTGTACGCAGCTTCAATTGGGCGCCGTCAAAGGCGGTGCGGCTATAGATCCGACAGCGCCAACAAAGGAATTTTCGTCGCTGCTGACAGATTTGAAGATCTACCTGCGTGGGATCGAGTACGACCGCCAGCGCGCGGATGATGCGTTTTTGGCAGAGAGGGGGTTTTTGGCCGAGGTTATTGTTGTACCTTTGCCTGGGGATGCTGGGTTGGCGGGGCAAGCGATGAGCATGATGGGTACGCCTGCTCACTCGGTGGGTATTGAGCTCAAGCCAATATCCGCCGAGGGGCAGGGGGCGAAAGTGCTGGATACGAAGGCGAAGGAGGTGGTAGAGAGGATACGCAGGCGCAAGCTGGTGGCTGCGTTGAGGCTGACCTTCGTCGAGCCAGAAGTGGAGAGACGGCCGCATATGTCGATCGAAGCTGTGCGGAGCAGGGAGGAGCTTCAACAGCAGAAAGCGACCGAATCGTCCACAACCGCGGTGGCTGGTGACACAGCACCGCCAACAAAACGTCGTATCGACCAGGCCAAACGCTACCTCTTCTAACCTGTACTCATTCACACCACTCGTCCTTCACACACCTGGAGTACGATCACAATCAAAATGCATTGCACGTTCAGAAAAACATGTCGACGTCGATTTCTTGCCCAGAAGCGGTGGAAGCGGATACCCGACTAGCTAGGTAATGTGTATATCGTGCACGAAACGCGGATTGCGTTTTCAATCTTTCCCGTTTTTCCCTCAACCAGATGTCCACTGAAGAAAAGGACACTGTGATGAATATAACGGGAGGAGAGGCTCAGTTCGGTGGAGGGGAAGGAGCTTGGAGCGGGAGGGATCAAGACGAAACGAATGGGTGGAGCGAAGGAGGAGGGCGAAAGGAGGAGGCGTGGGGGAGACACTCGACACAGGCGAGCAAATCACATCGGTAGCGGACAATCCGAGTGAGGGTGCTTTCGTTGTTGGCGCTGCGACCACCGGTGAAGGATGGCGCACACGCTTGCGGAAGAGCAGGTATCTTACAGTGAACAATGCTTGGAGTGATAGGGACCGAGATTAGCGATAATGGAACGAGAGAGGTGGTTGGACTTGGGAACGTGCTGCGATGCTTGACGAGGACGAAGATAACAGAGGGAGGGTATGATGTTGATACAAGTGCCGGAAGCGGGGCTGGTAAAGGTGGTTGCGATCACTTGCGGCGGTTCTGCTGCATGCCGAGAATTTGCACCATCCTGACAAAGATGTTGATAAAGTCGAGCTCGAGGCTGATCGACTCTGCAAGCGGGTCGCCCGCAATGGCGCCAGCTCGGATCATCTGAGCGTGCTTGAGGATGCGCTGAGTGTCGTAGAGCACAAAGGCACCAAAGACAGCCAGACCACCGTAGAGCGAGAGCGCCTCAGTGGCAGCAAGGGTGCGGAAGGCAGTGCGAGGCAGGATCATAGGTGCCAGCGACGAGAGCGCAACGATGGTGACACCGGCGAGCAGAGGACCGCCCATCCAGAGGAACTTGTCTTCCTTGGCGGTGGCACCGACGTAGCAGAGCGAGCCCACGAGACCAGCGGTGTAGAGAGCAGCTCGCGATAGAACGGCAGGGTTGAGGAAGAGCAAGGGACTAAGCACGGCGGCCTGCGAAGCGTTGAAGAGCAACCACGAAGGCACCTTCATGGGATGACCAGGTGGCAGCGAAGTGGCACCCAGCATACCACCGATGCTGGCGACGAGACCGACACCGAGCACCAACCAAGGGTTGGCCATCATGACGCGCTGCGAGACACCGTAGCGGTGGAGACCAACAGCAGCAGCGCCGGTTAGCGTCAAGCCACCGGCGAGGTACATGAAGGTCTTGTGGAGATATTCAGCCTCGACCGGGTGGAGCGAGTCGCGGGTCTCGCGGTTGAAGAACATGTTGGCGCCGAAAGCAGTGGCCCCGATGATGCCGAGACTGGTCAGAGCTCGAGTCCATCCACCAGGCTGAGAGAGGCTGGTGGGTGCGTCAGCAGCAGGTGCGGCGTGAGGAGCCGCGAACGCGAATCGCCCACCCGGGCCAGTGTTGCCGCCATTGGGACGGAAGGGACTAGTGCGGACACCTCGAACCTGATGCTGGACCTGCCGAAGCGGTGCCGCGCCATGGCTCGTAAAAGTGAAGGCTGACTTGCCAGCGTTGGAAGAGAGGAAGCGGAGGGGCTGAGCAGCCGCCTTGCTGCTGACGACGGCAGCACGGTTCGATGCAGAAGATCGAGCCACCAACAGCGAGTTGTGCAGCGAGCGCTGCAGCGTCTGGAAGGATGACCTCAACATGGGATGTTGATGGGGCTGGAGCTAGCCAAGCTGGGAAGACTAAGAGTGCAGTACGATGTCAGTGTGTGATGGAAGGAGTATCTGTGCCAATGTCGATGGATGCGCTGTTTGTTCGTTGACCAGCGGAGGATGTGGTTGATGAGCAAGGAGTAGTGACGAGGGTGGTCTGTTCTTACTCGTGACTGAGCCTTTTGGCTTCCTTCTCTTTTCGGCTCCAAACCTCCACCTCTGAGCCAATCAGCCGCGGTCTGCTGTCTCGTTTGCTGCGGATGACGCGATAAAAGGCAAAACCCTAGCATCTTCCATGAGCTCGCTCAGTCGATCACGCTCTGCAACCAGCTTTTTTTGTCATCCTGCTAACCTCTACATTCGTGCGAAAGGAAAGTCCAGAAAATTTAGAGCTTGACTGTCAGGCTGAGGAAATTTTTGAAAAAAAAACGCAGCTCCAGCGCACCGAGCAGCCAAAACTGCATTTTCAGAAGAACGCAAACTGCCACGCAGCGACGGCTTTTTTGGTGAGTTGCACCTCAGAGCCGCACGCTGTTGCAGAACAAAAGGAAAAAGAAAAGTGGAAAAAAGGTGTTCTTCTCGTCGTCTGAAATTTTTGGACAAGCGTGAGCTCAAACTTCTTCTTGATGGTCCTCCTCTCCGCCCTTTCATCCTTCCCTCACATCACCACCTCCCTCGCTCCCTCCCCTCTACCTCTTGCTGTCCACCCGCGGATACTCTTGAGGTTTTTCGTCACTCAACAACCGCCTTCTCATCGGCTCGTCTGTCTCTGAGCCAATCTTGCCAGCTCTTCCGCAGGTCCGCCGAACGTCACGCATCCCCAGATCGCAGTCGTTCAGATCGCCTACTCCAATCAAGCGGGACCCTAACCTCTTGGAAGGCATCACCTCACAATACGTGTAGCTCATCCGAAGCATTTCGGATCGACATCACACCACCATGGATCCTGCCTATGTCCAGGGGCTCCATGAGCTCCTCAAGCAGAGCAACGTCCCCGACACCAACACCGTCAAGGCCGCAACCGAGTCGCTTCAGAACACATACTACAAGAACCCGCAATGTGTTCCCGCACTCTTCGAGATTCTCGCCACCTCGCCCGATCTGGCCGTCCGTCAGCTCGCCGCCGTGGAGTTGAGGAAACGTCTCGCAAAGAGCGGAGGAAAGGTCTGGACTAAGCAGTCGGTGCAGGTTCGCGATGGCATCAAGGGCAAGCTTCTCGAAGTCGTCACCAACGAGCAGGCCGCTCCTGTCCGCAATGCGATCGCTCGTGTCATCTCCGAGATCGCCAAGCGCGAGCTTCCCGCAGGCTCTTGGCCCGCTCTTCTCCCTTTCCTCTTCCAGGCCGCCGAATCGCCCAACGCTTCCCACCGACAGGTTTCTCTCTTCATCTTCTACACCATCCTCGAGACCTTCGTCGATGGCGGCGACTCCCTCGACAAGCACCTCCCCCAGATCATGCAGCTTTTCGCAAAGAGCCTCAACGACCCCGAGTCCATCGACGTCCGCATCACCACCGTCCGCGCCCTCGGAAAGGTCGCTCAAAACCTCGAGAGCGATGCTTCCGCGGACCTCGCCGCCATGCAGTCCGCTGTCCCGCAGATGGTCGGTGTGCTCAACCAGTGTCTCGAGCAGAGCAACCAGGACGGTGTCCGACAGATCCTCGATGTTCTCGAGGAGATCTGCATGCTCGAGGTGCCCATCATCTCGAACCACATCGCAGAGCTCATCGACTTCTTCCTCGCCAACGGCGCCAACACCGAGCACGAGGAGGACCTCCGACTCATGTGCCTCAACTCGCTCATCTGGATTTGCTCCTACAAGCGCTCCAAGGTGCAGAGCCTCGGTCTGGCCAAGCACATGATCGCTCGTCTCATGCCCATTGCCGTCGAAGAGGACTCGGACGATGTCGACGAGGACTCGCCTTCGCGTCTTGCCCTCCGTGTCATCGACGGCCTTGCCACTGAACTCCCCCCTAGCCACGTCTTCCCACCATTGCTGGAGCAGATGCAAGCCTACATGAGCAACCAGGACCCTCACCACCGCAAGGCTGCCATGATGGCCTTTGGTGTCTCGGTCGAAGGCTGCTCCGAGTACATCCGACCTCACATGAACGATCTCTGGCCTTTCGTCGAGGCTGGTCTCAAGGACCACGAGGCTGTCGTCCGCAAGGCTGCTTGTGTTGCTCTCGGCTGCCTTTGCGAGATGCTCGAGGAGGAGTGCGCTTCCAAGCACGCCACGTTGCTCCCTGTCATCATGGAGCTTGTCAACGACCCTGCCACCCAGCGATCCGCCTGCACTGCTCTCGACTCGCTCCTCGAGGTCATGGGGTCCGACATCTCTCAATACCTGCCCGCCATCATGGAGCGTCTCGCCGGTTTGCTCGAGACGGCCCCGATCCCCGTCAAGGCTACCGTCACCGGTGCCATCGGCAGTGCCGCTCACGCCTCCAAGGAGGGCTTCATCCCTTACTTTGACCAGACCATGCAGCGCATCAAGCCGTTCCTCACCCTCACCGAGGAGGGCGACGCCATGGATCTGCGTGGCATCACCACCGACACGGTTGGCACCTTTGCCGAGGCCGTCGGCAAGGAGGCATTCCGCCCCTACTTCCAGGACTTGATGAAGCTCGCCTTCGAGGGCATGGACCTCAACAACCCCCGTCTGCGTGAATGCAGCTTCATCTTCTTCGCCGTCATGTCGCGCGTGTTCGGTGAGGAGTTCACCCCTTTCCTCCCGCACGTCATCCCCAGGCTCATCGAGTCGTGCAAGCAGTCCGAGCACGACCCCGTTCCCGGTGCCTCTGGCGACGGCACCATCAACGGCATTGGCATTCCAGGTCTCAGCGCGGGCGGTGACGACGACGATGACGATGGATTTGTCGACATTGACGAGCTCAACGACGCTTTCCTCAATGTGAACTCGGCCATCGCCATCGAGAAGGAGGTGGCTGCCGACTCGTTGGGCGAAATCTTTGCGCACACCAAGTCTGGCTTCCTTCCCTACATTCAGGAATCGGTTGAGCAACTCGTTTCGCTGCTCGATCACTTCTACCAGGGCATCCGCAAGAGCGCCGTCTCGGCCCTTTTCACCTACATCAACACTTTCAACGAGCTCAGCAACCCACAGCCATGGCAGTCGGGTGTGCAGGTCAAGGTGCCTCTCAACGCCGATGTGCAGAAGCTGGTCGGGCATGTCATTCCCGCCATCTTGGAGATGTGGGAGAGCGAAGATGATCGGTAAGTTCCTTTCCAATACTTGATTTCCTTGAGATAGATGCAGAGACCCGGACAGACCACCACCAGCGACGTGCGAATGGCTACGAGCCACATTCTACAGGATGACAAACTTTTCTCAGCTCACAATGACGTCCGTTATAGGAGCGGTCGAGTGACTACAACCTTTTTCCAAATCAGTTCTGACTTTTCGGCACCGCAGCCCGAGCTCGGATGCGCGGTCGAGGGCAAAGCGTCTTGGTCCATCTCTGCGTCTATCTGTCTGCATATGATTCGGGCAAGATCAACGACATGCCACTGACACCATTCGCTATTTCGTTTGCTTTCGCAGAACTGCCGCCATCGAGGTCTGCCAGTCGTTGGCCGAGTGCCTCAACAAGAACGGACCCGCCATCATTGCGCCCGACCACCTCGACGTGGTGTGCACCTACACCATTATGATTCTGGAGAAGAAGAGCCCACCTCAGCTCGACTCGGAGATCCCCGAGGAAGAGAATGAGGAGGCTTCGGAGTACGAGTCGGTGCTGATCTCGGCCGCTTCGGACCTGGTTGGTGCCATGGCCAACGTTCTTGGTGCCGACTTCACCGACCCATTGAAGCAGTTCATGCCTCAGATCATGAAGTACTACACACCTGGCCGCTCGGTGAGCGACCGCTCCACGGCCATTGGCTCGTTGGGCGAGATCATCACGGGCATGAAGAGCGCCATCACCCCCTTCACTCAGGATATCCTCTCGTTGCTGTCGCGAGCTCTTTCGGACGAGGAGGCGTCGGTGCGATCCAACGCCGTGTTTGCCTCGGGTGTGCTCATCGAGAACACGCAGGCTGACTTGAGCGCCCACTTCCCTGCGCTGCTCAACGCCATCCGACCCTTCTTTGAGAAGGCCCAGAACGAGTCGGACGAGATCTTGACCGCACGTGACAACGCTTGCGGCTGCCTGTCGAGGATGATCATCAAGAACGCCGACGCGGTACCGCTGGACCAGGCTCTTCCGATCCTGTTCTCGTCGTTGCCACTGCAGAAGGACATGGCCGAGTGGTCGCCCGTGCTGCACTGCATGATGAACCTCATCCAGGCCAACAACGCTGTCGCATCGCAGAACATCGACACGATCCTGCAGCTGTTCGCCCACGTGCTTGGCGGTGACGAGGACAACCTGGGTGCCCTGCTTCGTGGTCAGCTCTGCGGCTTTGTGAGCCAGCTCAACACACAGGTCCCGGACAAGGTGCAGGCTGCTGGTCTGCAGCAGTACCTCGTCTAAGGCCTCAGCCTCGTCCGCGCTTCTCTCCATCGCAATCATACCCGAGTAGTGTTTTCCATGCATTTGCTCAACCCGCACTCTCAGCATTCCCATCCTCGTTTTTCACCTTCTCTAGACGTTACTGAATGATACTGTGTTCTCGATCTTGTTGCTGTGTCGATGTTGAGGCTGTGATAGACGACGAGGAATACTATGAGCACAGCATCCGGTGATTTGAGCTGCTAGACGAGGGGCTGATCGACCGGCAGCTGTTTCTGTCTTGCAGAACTTCAGGGATGATTGGTCTCCGAGGCACGGGAACTTTCACTCGAACGCGCGCGCGCTCAATCTACGCCAGCTCACTCGAGAGCGGGAGTGAGGACGCGTTGAGATGAGCCAGATCTCCCCCTCAAACCTTCCTGACGCTACTGTCGTCGTCATCGATCCTGCCATACAGCGTTGGCGTGCAGGTATGTCAAAGATGAGCTTGGCTGTGATCCTTCTTCGTCTGCCTGGAAGCCGTGCAATCTGGAAAGTAGATACGATTGCAAAGCTACGACAGGCTGGCGCCACTTTGAAGGGCACTGCATTGAATTTCAAACTTGGGCGGTGGTCGAATACAGAATTGCACCTGTCAAACGCCCGAGGCGAATACAAAAGATCAAAGACATGCGTGTCGGTGGGCGCTCGCAAGCAACGCGAAGGGGCGAAGAAATGGGAGCTTTAAACTTTTCTCTTGAAAAGAGCAACACTTTTGGTGCTTGGCTCGGCCCTAGCGCGTTGAGAAAAGCGCGTCGCCCCTTTGACATTTTCAGACACAGCCCAGCCAGCCTTTGATCGTGTGTGCTGGCGCCCGCTTGTTCGACCAACGGAAAATTCACTCTCGAAGGCAAGAGACAAGAAGGCCGACTGCGTGTCACTTTGGTTGCGCGTGTGACTTCTTGTGGCGTGAGGGGCGTAACTTAGCGTCTGTGTCGGTGTGTGTCTGTCTGTGTGGGCTTTGGCTCGGGCTCGCTTTCATCGGCTTGGCTGTGAGTGAGTGAGCCTATCGCTTTGCTTGCTTGCTCGTCCTTCCTGCAAAGCTTCGTGCACGCCCTGTGACCAACACAGTCAGGTCTTCTTGCTTGCATCTCTGCTCCGATCTTGACTCAGTCCCGTCACGAATCGCCCTTCCTTTCATTCTCCTCTCCCTTCCGTCCTTCGTTTCTCCAATCAGAGGGGCTCGTCGCGATCGCTAGACTTCGCTTCATCTAGCTAGACCCGGTCGCAGCGTCCTCGTCTGCCTTAATCGCGTCAGGCTCCCCCCGTTGCTCCATTGACGAGCTTCGGTCGTGGTGCATCATCCCGCGTCCTCGTAGCCAGCATCGCTCGGCACGTTCCTCCGACATTACTTTGCAAGTAGTATCGGCTGCCTCAACGCGTGCGCCCTCGACGTGAAGCTACTGCTCTCCCGGTTCATAGCACGACAGCAGCTCGGACTGGTTCCTCGACATCTACAAGCAGCGCTGCTCGAAGCAAGCGTCTCACAGCATAGTTACAGCAAACCATGGCACCTGCGGCGGCCGATCTCCTCGCGGCCTTTGTGCCCGGCACCAAGGCCTGGTTCGCTGACAAGGACCTTGGCTGGATCAGCGCGACCCTCGCCAAGCCAGTAGCGAAAGCCGGCTCCGGAGACATCACGCTCGAATTCACCCTCGACGACACAGGCGCAACCAAAGTCGTCACCACCTCAGAAGCCAAGCTCGCAGCAAAAGATGGCGAAGACCAGCTCCCGCCTCTTCGCAACCCGCCCCTCCTCGAAGCCACCGACGATCTCACCAACTTGAGTTACCTCAACGAGCCATCGGTCTTGCATACCATCCTCAACAGATATTCGCAGCGCATCATCTACACATATTCGGGCATCGTGCTCATCGCCGTCAACCCTTTCCACGGCCTCAGCCTCTACAGCCCCGAGATCATTCAGGCTTACTCGGGCAGACGCAAGGGTGAATTGGAACCACATCTCTTCGCCATTGCTGAAGATGCCTACCGATGCATGATCCGGGACGAAAAGGACCAGACCATCGTGGTCAGCGGTGAGTCGGGTGCCGGTAAAACCGTCTCGGCCAAATTCATCATGCGATATTTCGCTACGGTCGAGGACCCAGATCGACCGGGTAGTCGCAAGGCAGCAGGAGGCAAGGATACCAGCGGAATGAGCGAGACCGAGCAGCAAATCCTCGCCACCAACCCTATCATGGAAGCCTTCGGTAACGCCAAGACCACGCGAAATGACAACTCATCCCGATTCGGAAAGTACCTCGAGATTCTCTTCGACAAGAGCCACGAGATCGTCGGTGCCAAGATGCGCACATATCTGCTCGAGCGTTCGCGTCTCGTCTACCAGCCCGAGACGGAACGAAACTACCACATCTTCTACCAGCTCTGCGCAGGCGCCCCTTCGTCTGAAAAGAAGGATCTTGGCCTCGAAGACGCCTCCAAGTTCTTCTACCTCAATCAGGGCGGGGCCGGCAGCCACATCATCAACGGTGTCAACGATGCCGAAGACTTCAAGGCGACACAGAAGGCGCTCAGCACCGTCGGTCTCACAATCGAACGTCAGTGGAACATCTTCCGTCTCTTGGCCGCCCTCTTGCATCTCGGAAACGTCAACATCACCGCCGCACGAAACGACGCAGTCTTGGCCGACGACGAGCCAAGTCTGTTCATCGCCACCCGCATGCTCGGTGTAGACTCATCCGAGTTCCGCAAGTGGACCGTCAAGAAGCAGCTCCAGACACGAGGCGAGAAGGTGGTCACCAACCTCACCCAGGCACAGGCCATCGTTGTGCGTGACTCGGTCTCCAAGTACGTCTACACATGTCTTTTCGACTGGCTCGTCGACCAGATGAACCGCTCGCTCGCCCTCGGCTCCTCCAAGTCGCGCGAGTCGATGATCGGTGTTCTCGATATTTACGGTTTCGAGCGATTCAAGGTCAACTCGTACGAGCAGTTCTGCATCAACTACGCCAACGAGCGTCTCCAGCACGAGTTCAACCACCACGTCTTCAAGCTCGAGCAGGAAGAGTACCTCCAAGAGCAGATCTCGTGGACCTTCATCGACTTCTCCGACAACCAGCCGTGTATCGACATGATCGAGGGCAAGCTCGGTATCCTCTCTTTGCTCGACGAAGAGTCGCGACTTCCTTCCGGCTCCGACGATTCGTTCGTGCAGAAGCTCTACACTCAGATGGACCGACGACCCGAGTTCAAGAACGCCTTCAAGAAGCCACGCTTCGGCACCACCGGCTTCACTGTCTGCCATTACGCCCTCGACGTCGAGTACTCGAGCGCAGGCTTTGTCGAGAAGAACAAGGACACCGTTCCAGACGAGCACCTTAACCTGCTCAACAACACCAGCAATCCCTTCCTCAAAGAGGTGCTCGACACGGCTGTCAACCTGCACAAGCCAGAGGAGTCCAACGACGCGTCCAACGACACCGCCGCAGCCAGGCCTGGCCCAAGGAAGCTTCCCGGTGCCAGCATCAAGAAGCCCACCCTTGGCTCGCAGTTCAAGACGTCGCTCGTCAGCCTCATGGCCACCATCGACAGCACCAACGTCCACTACATTCGCTGCATCAAGCCCAACGAAGCCAAGAAGGCCTGGGAGGTGGAGCCACAGAATGTTCTCGGACAGCTACGAGCCTGTGGTGTTCTCGAGACCATCCGCATCAGTTGTGCCGGGTACCCGTCGCGCTGGACTTTTGCCGACTTTGCTGAGCGATACTACATGCTCGTATCTTCAGATCGCTGGAGCATGGCCGACATGGAAAAGGTCAAGGCGTTGGCGACGCACATCCTCACCACGACCATCACCGAGAAGGACAAGTATCAGGTTGGTCTCACCAAGATCTTCTTCCGTGCCGGCATGCTCGCTCAGTTCGAACAGAGACGTACGGATCGGTTGAATGCGGTCACGACCATCATTCAGAAGAATCTGAGACGACACGTTCACCAGAAGAAGTATCAGGCGATGCGCGTCAACACGGTCAAGATTCAGTCCTGGTGGCGAATGCGCTTGGCCATGAAGTACGTCGATGATCTTCGCCAGGCCACTGCTGCTACCAAGATCCAGACGGTTGCTCGTGGCTTCTTGGCCCGCAGAAAGTACCAAACGACTCGCGAGGCGGTCATCAAGATCCAGAGCGTTGTCCGAGGACGAGCCGTTCGATCCACATACAAGACCGCCAAGGTCGAGTTCTCTGCAACACGTTTGCAGGCACTCCTCCGTGGTGCCCTGGCTCGCAGGCAATACCGCAAGGAGAAGCAAGGGGTCATCCACCTTCAGTCGTGCTACCGTCGTCGACTCGCCAAGAAGGAGTTGGTGGCTCGAAGAAACGAGGCTCGATCCGTCTCGCACTTCAAGGAGGTTTCGTACAAGCTCGAGAACAAGGTGGTCGAGCTCACACAGAACCTGCAGAAGCGCATCAAGGACAACAAGGAGCTCTCGTCCAAGATCAAGGCGCTCGAGGCGCAGATCCTCACCTGGCAGGGCAAGCACGAGGAAGTCGAGGGCAGGAACCGTGGTCTCTCCGAGGAGCTCGCCAAGCCCACTGTGGCCATGGCCGAGTTCGAAGCACTCGTGGCAGCCAAGCGCGATCTGGACGCCAAGCAGGAAGTCTCGCTGAGGCGCATTGCCGAGCAGGACAAGCGCATCGCCGACCTCACTGCCGAGATCGAGCGACAGGCGGACGAGCTGCAGGCCCGTTCCGAGGCTCTCAACGGCGCTACCAAGTCGAACGAAGACGACGTTGCGACGATCAACTCGCTCCGCACCGAGGTGACGTCGTTGCGCGAGCAGCTCAACCGAGCCAACGCCCTCAACACGCTGCAGAAGAACTCGCAGCGCATCGAGAATGCCGCGCCGCCCGTCTTCAACATGTCTACGGGCAAGGAGAACGGGAACGGTTATGCAGCTGCCGGAAGCAAGCGTCGCCCTCGCCGTCACAGCGAGAATGGTCCTTGGAGCGATGCGCCTGCAGGTCGCGATGAGCACGAGGAGGCTATGATGGCGGCCAAGCGCAGTGCAGCCACGGCCAACCGCCACGTCTCGGTCGCCTTCGGCCTGGAGGGCCACCAGATCCCCGGCTTCGGTCAGCGCAACGGCTACGACGACGAGTACGATGAGGACGACCCGTCCGAGGAGATCATCCGCATTCTTGAGAATGAGGAACAGCTCGACGAGGATGTGCTCAACGGTCTCATCCGCTTCCTCAAGGTGCCCGCCCCCAGTCTGCAGAACCCTCCCTCGCCCAAGGAGGTGCTCTTCCCCGCTCACCTCATCTCGCTCGTCACCAACGAGATGTGGAAGTACGGTCTGGTGCGCGAGTCCGAGCGCTTCCTCGCCAACGTGATGCAGACGATCCAGCAGCACGTCATGTCGTTCCAGGGAGAGGACGCCATCATCCCTGGCATCTTCTGGCTTTCGAACGTGCACGAGATCCTCTCGTTTGTCTGTATCGCCGAGAGCGACATGCTGCAGGGCATCGGTCCCGGCGTCGATGGCGCTGCACGATCGTTCGAGTGGGGCGACTACGAGCGCCTGGTCACGATTGTCAAGCACGACCTCGACTCGTTGGAGTACAACATCTACCACACGTGGATGCAGGAGGCCAAGAAGCGTCTGCACAAGATGGTGATCCCGGCGCTGGTCGAGAGCCAGTCTCTGCCTGGCTTTGTGACGAGCGACCACTCTGGCCGTCTGTTCAACCGATTGCTGTCGAACAACTCTGCGCCGACGCACACCATGGACGACATCTTGGGCATGCTGAACAAGGTTTGGAAGAGTCTCAAGAGCTACTACGTGGAGCCGTCGGTGACGCAGCAGGTGGTGACGGAGCTGCTCAAGCTGATTGGAGTGACGAGCTTCAACGACCTTCTGATGCGAAGGAATTTCTGCTCGTGGAAGCGCGCGATGCAGATCCAGTACAACATTACCCGTATCGAGGAGTGGTGCAAGTCGCACGACATGCCCGAGGGGACGTTGCAGCTGGAGCACCTGATGCAGGCGACCAAGCTGCTGCAGCTCAAGAAGGCGACGCTGGGAGACATTGACATCATCTACGACGTCTGCTGGATGTTGACGCCGACGCAGATCCAGAAGCTCATCTCGCACTACTACGTGGCCGACTACGAGAACCCGATCTCGCCCGAGATCCTCAAGGCGGTGGCGTCGCGCGTGGTGCCCAACGACCGCAACGACCACCTGCTGTTGCCGCCCGAAGTAGACGAGGCCGGACCGTACGAGCTTCCCCTGCCCCGCGAGGTGACGGGCATCGAGACGTACTGCCCCGCTTACATCTCGGTTCCGGCGATCCGACGTCTTGCGAGTCGCGTGGCCTAGATACCTGATCGATCGAATGACTCTGTGTAAATAGATCCCCCTGCATGTCTTCTGTCACGAATGCTGTTTTCAACGGGTACGACACATGGTTGACTGGCGCTGTGAGCACAATCAGAAGCGGAGGCATGCATCGCACATCGATGCTCGATGACATCCGGCCCTTTGTCAGGACGAGGTTCGGCTATGAAGTTCAGGAGGGCGGGCTGAGAAAGCCTCAATGATTTAGGCCCTTTGCGCCTTCACCACTTGAGTAGGAGTCGAAGTGAACTCCGCCCCTCGCTAGCGGCAGATCAGGCAAGGAGAGACCTTTTCGACTCGGTTCTACTCGTGACTGCTCGCGTACCTCACGAAAGGAGAGTGTGAGTCGTTAGTAGAGCAGGGTCCAAGCAGCAGCAGATCGAATCGATCGGGGGCGTTCTTCACTGATACATGGGCTCGAGCTAGCCGAACGATGTCAAATGGATGCCATGTGGCACGATCATCGATCACTCGAGGTCACTGAGAAGCGAGAGGGTCAAGCGCCGTCATAGGGTCGACGCGTCATCCCCGTCAATTTCAGGGTCTCAGTCGGCCACAGAGAAAGACAGAGAAGGCAAGAGAGAGTCACAGTCTGAAATTTTTGTCTGGTTCCTGAGCCAGAGAACGGGGATGGGCTGAATTTCAAACAGACAAGCGGGCTGTGTGTGTGTGGAGGTGTGACTGCCCAAAACCGAAAATCGAGTCTCGCCACAGCTTTGGAGTCTCAGTCCACTGCTTTCAGGCGTTGACTCGGACTTTGGTGGCCCACGAAAATCGCTCAATTTCGAAATCGAGACTCAGCTGCTGCTGGCAGGCGTAGAGCGAACCAAAAGAAATGCCCAATTTGGTCAGAAAGATAAGCCTTGGAAAAAATACGGCACAGCACATCGCTTTCCCGTTGTTTGTTCAGCCCCCGAAAAGAGCCAAGCCCAAGCCAAGGACTTTCCGTTCAGAGACGGTCAAATTCAATGCAACGGGCTGACGGGTGTAATTGGGCCCGGATTCAGACCCAGCTGTGACTCTAAACGGTGCATCCCCGCCGCCGCTTGCGTGTCGCCGCCCGAGCTTAAGGTGTGGTCACTGCTGCTAGCTGCAGATAACGTATGCGTAAGGTTGAAATCACAACACTGCGCTGTGCTGTGCTGGTACCGGTCAAGTTGCCTGCTCGCCCGACCTGAGTCACATACGCTCCCCGCTGCTCGTATAATATCTTGCCACCTCTCTGACCTCCCGCGCCTCTACTCTCCACCACCATCAGCATACTACACCACATCAACCTACTCCGGTCCGGCAGCGTCGTCGGCATCACAACACACGCACAACTACCCGATCGTCTTTCTCTCGTCGCGGCCCGTCCTCTCGCTACCTGACGCCGCACCGATCTGCTCAGCACCCCTCCACCGAGAGCTGACCCGCATCCCAAGTCGACTCAGCATACCTCACCAGACCCACTTTAGCATCTAGCTCTCATCGTAAGTAGCGGCCAATCTCAACTCGTCATAGCTTCCCCGCTACCATCCGTGTTGGAACCTTGAGGCTGACCATCATCCGCTCCTCATCTATCGACCCTCTCTCTTACGCACACACAGATGCAGATCTTTGTCAAGACTCTGACCGGAAAGACGATCACCCTCGAGGTGGAGTCGTCGGACACCATCGACAACGTCAAGGCCAAGATCCAGGACAAGGAGGGTATCCCGCCTGATCAGCAGCGTCTTATCTTTGCCGGCAAGCAGCTCGAAGACGGCCGTACGCTTTCGGACTACAACATCCAGAAGGAGTCCACCCTCCACCTCGTCCTGCGTCTCCGCGGTGGTATGCAGATCTTCGTCAAGACCCTCACCGGCAAGACGATCACTCTCGAAGTGGAGTCCTCCGACACCATCGACAACGTCAAGGCCAAGATCCAGGACAAGGAAGGCATCCCACCCGACCAGCAGCGCCTCATCTTCGCTGGCAAGCAGCTCGAAGACGGCCGAACCCTTTCGGACTACAACATCCAGAAGGAATCCACTCTCCACCTCGTCCTCCGTCTCCGTGGAGGTGCCAAGAAACGCTGCCAGAACGGCGCCGGTACCGAGGGGCAGTGCAAGGATGCTGCGATCAACTTGGTCGGCGAATGCCCACATTGCAGCCTCAAGTTCTGCGGCAAGCATAGGCTGCCCGAACAGCACAAGTGCGCGCAGGTCGAGCAGGTCAGGAACGCCGCGTTTGCTGCCAACAAGGCGAAGCTCGAGAGTGAGCGCACCCAGGCTACCCGTGGCCTGGCACACTGAGTTCAAGTGACTCGACACTAGCATCCATACCATATCATACCACGGTCGAACCAACCGAACATTCAGCGTTTTTTTCGTCTTTTTTTTTGCATCCCGTCCCTTAACCCTCGTGTATTACTAGTTGGCCCCGAATAGAGAATGCTTCTCGAAAGTTTCGACGGCGCTGCCTGTGCGTGAGATGACAAGACGAACCTCGCGCACGCTCGCCGATCGGCTCCTCGCACAGATCAAAGGTCACACAGCGTCGGCCTCGGCTTTACCGCGACGCACACACTTCTCTGCAGAGTGCACGAGGCTTCTCATTGCGGCACAGAGGATTGCTTTGCCTTTTGATGTCAAAAGCGCACCTTCGCATGAACCCTGAACCCCGTCAACGGGCGCGTTTTCGAGGCTTGACATCGACCTCGTGCTCATCGTCGCTCTCCCCGTGCTGGTGGTGGGTTGGGCGTCGACGGGAGCGAGGTGTGGCGGGGGGTTCGGGTTTGGCTTGCGCCTCGTCGTCGTCGTCGTCGGACTCGGTTGCGGGCCTTTTAACTGGTCGTCGTTGCTCCCGTCCCTCTGCAGGCCCGCCGAATCCTGCGTCCTCCTCCTCCTCTTCCTCCTCCTCGTCGTCCTCCTGCTGGTGCTCGGTATACCTCCCACTCCCTCGTCCTGGCGTACTCTGACTACCCTCCTCCGCCGACAATCCCAACGCCCTCGGCCCAATCGGCCTGCTCTTCCACGCCCGCCCACAACCCCCACAACAGAAACCCGCCAGCCTGTGCAGCCTCTCCTCGTCATCCACTTTAGCCCCAACCGTGGCGCGTGCACAGTGGTAGTGGTACCGCACATCGCAGCGACTGGGCGAGTAGGAGCAACCGATACCGAGGGTCACGAGATCCCTGCAGTGGGTACAGGCGTGGTAGTGGTCTTCGCCGAACTCGTCTTGGAGGTAGGAACGCAGTTCGAGGAGGGTGCGTGTTGAGAGTGTGTAGATGCCATCCCTGCATCAAAACAAGTGTCAGTGTTCGTGCGGAAGGTGAAGTGTGGCAGGAGATAGGAAGACATGTGTGTGTCAGTGCCAAATCAAAGGAGAAAGACAGGGGTAAGCGGATACGTACGTGGAATAGTCAATCCACCCATGATCCACCAAATTCTTCAACAGCTCCTCCGTCGCATCTCTCGTCAACCCCGTCCTAACCTTCCCCCCCAACCTTACCGCTTCCAAACTCGCTATCGCATACGCCTCCCTCTTAGCCCTGAAGATCTCCTCCACCAACCTCTTGACATACCCAATCTCGTTCGCCGAATACCTCGTAGCCCCTTGTATCAGTTTGTCCGCTTTGGCGTTGACAAGCGCTAGCATGGGTGTGCCAGTTTGCTGATCGCGCAAATTACGCAGTTCGAGATCGATCTCGGAGAGAAGCTTGGAGGCTTCATCGAACGTGCGTCGGTAGGACTCTTCGGAATAGGGGTGGTTGACGACGGCACAGCACCGTTTGTAGAGAGACTTGGAGAAAGATACGGGTACGATGCGGTGTGAGATGAGCGATTGGGTCCACGCGATTCGCGCGGAGAAGGCTGGGTCCACCGCGTCGGGCATCGTTGGTGCTGTTGTTCGATGGCGTCGAGATTGAAAACGGCGGGTAGTCTAGTAGCGACTTCGATGTGGTGAGTCGAAGGGAAGCGCTTGAAGATGAGCGTGCGGAGTCAAGTTGTGCCGGATTGAGGGTGGAGAAGAAAGGATGAGCTGCGCATGTGTCAAGAAGCTGATCAAGAGAGCGTTCTCAGGGTCGGAATTCCCGAAAAGCTCAGTTTTGGCAGAAAGTGTTGGTCTCTCTCTCGACACGCGCCTCTTACCCGCGTTTGGCTTGAGACTCGTCAGGCAGCGCGTAAATTGCGGATCACTTTTGACATTTCGAGAGCTTGCGAATGCTGCGCGGTGTGACTAGGTGAAGATTGACAGATACAACTACAGGGAGCAATGAGTGGCAACAATGACGGAGTATCATACCGAGAGAGACGGTGATCTCGGATTCAGACTTTGAATCGGCAAGTTTGCAAGCAATGGCCTCC
The DNA here is from genome assembly GCA_023212685.1 of Pseudozyma pruni. NCBI lineage: Eukaryota > Fungi > Basidiomycota > Ustilaginomycetes > Ustilaginales > Ustilaginaceae > Pseudozyma > Pseudozyma pruni. The sequence goes on from JALBYD010000044.1 coordinate 55,123, forward strand.
AATCGCCTTCTTCCAGCTGAGAGCAATTGAGCGAATTCAAGGGGAATCATCACCGCCGTTGCTGCAGTCCAGATCATAATGGGTCCGACCCCTAGCCTGCATGATCGTGAATGCCAAGCGCCTCCCACAGCGCTCGATCGTACTTGTCGTGAAGCTGCAAGAGTTGCGTGATTGAAGGATGGTCGCCAAGGAGCTCTTCCTCGATAGATTTCTCGATCATTACCCGTCGGACATCGCTGAAGAGTTTGCGTCGATCTGCTTCGTCCATGACTGGAATGAAAGGTACAGAATGGTAGTCGTCGCGGAAGAAGTACAGTTGCGTGCCTGTGTCAGATGCCACGGATTGCGATGACTTCATGGCTAGTCGTGACGATGCCTCGCTGTCCGCCACGCTAGCGCCGTCTGTGCCGCTCCTGTCCGCAACCGCAGCATTGTCGTACGGGCTGCTGTCTGGAAGCGATGGAGACGACTCCACAACCAACGAGCGTCGGGCCCTTCGCACAGACGGGTGGACGATTGGCGAGTCTCTGGCACGAAGTGAGGGAGCAGCAAGGAAGCTGTACTCCTTGCACTTGTCGAGTGGGCCTCCCAAAAGTCCCGGAACCGAACCGTAAGCTGCTTGATCTGCGACTTCGACGTCCGCTCCACCTTCGATGGTTTCCCTGAAAATGCGCAGTCTGGCGGCGTCCATCCAGATGCTGCTGTCGCAGTGTAGATTCGGCATCTCTCGGCAGCGTTTGCATTTCTTCTGCCACGAGTCGGTCTCGGGCGCGACGCATTCGTCAACGGAGGAATCGTCGGCGCACGAGCTACAAGGAAGCCAGTGTCGATCTTTTACGGTCTGCCTCGCTTCTTGCAGTGGTCCGCCGAGCGATCTCCTTCGCTTACCGTTGGGCTCTGGTGACGGTGAGGGTGAGTGGGTACGTCCGCATGCAGACGAGCTCGAGAGACTCGATTCGCGAGCGTCACACATCGCTGTGAATGGAGTGTATATCGGCAGCTTGGCGGTTTGGAGAGAAGGGTAGGGAGGTAACGAGACTCAAACCTAGGCTTCTCGTTGGCGGAAAGACGAAAAGAGCTGGATGTGAGAAGGAAGGATAAGAAATTTTCTCGACTGCGCAATTGGCGAGCTGGGCTGAGTCGACGGCTCGCTGCGCTAGGAGGGCTGTGCGCAGAAAGGGACTTCATTAGAGACTTCATTTCAGCGCATGGTGTCATCCAGGCGGTCCGAGCGCGGCTAGCCACACGCGTGCTTTTGTGATGAGAAACTTGCAGAGGCTACAGCTGAGTCAGCAGCACTCTGGCCATACTAATAAGAGGTGATCAGGCCGTTAAGTGTGATGTGTAGATAGCAAGGTCGTGATAGAGTGATATGAGTGTGTTGAGGCAACGCGTAGCGATCCGATTGGAAAGTGTTTGGGCGGTGGCAGCTCGCTACTTCTGCAGTGCGCAACACACTTGAACAGATTGTCGAGTCAGTCGATGCGAAGACCACTCCGACGCAGGGTCTGATTGCCACTTGCCTCGTCGCCATCATCGACACCTTCAAAGTCGTTCGTCTGTCAATCTTGCCTCAGATGTAAGATCGTGTTGACTCCGTGGGCTCCCCATCTGGAGCTTGCAGGCGGGTCTCTCGGCAATCTCGCCAAAAAAGGATAAATTTATCGCAAATCTTTTTCTTTTGCCGCTTTTTTGGCCGAAGCCTTTTTTGGACCTCTTTTGACCGGTGCGGCGTTCCAAGCGAGAGGCGACCACTTTTCCAACTCCGGTCCGCAGGGCTATGACGCCGGCATCCTCAGTGCTGAACCACGGTCTGCTATGGTTTCCTGTGCGACGGTCCGGAAGATTGTTTGTCCTTCGAGCCTCCGCCTGCAGAGGTGCTGGTCGATGACCTCATCGTCTTGTTCCTATTGTCCGATGTCAATTGTTGCCCGTCCCTTCGAGACGCTCTCCTCGAGGTTGTCAAGGCGCGTTTGACATCCCGACTCTTGAGCAACATCGCAGAAGGCAAAAGGGCTCGAGATTTTGCGCTCCCGACATTCAGCAGGATAGAGACCCACACTCGTAAGGCCGGCTCTACCTTGAGATTGGAGCAAGGGGCCAGGAAACAACGAGAACCGAACGAATCATAACGGAGCTTCGGCGTACCAGTTCGCAAATTGGCCGACGAGAGAGCAGAAGCGTTCCTCGACTCGGAACGGCAAACCTGGTCAACCGAGAATATGGTCTCGTCGACTGCCGACACGGCGCATTCCTTGCCAAATGAAGTCGGGCGGCTCGCAGCGTGTTGTCAGCTCTCAGTGTGGGGGAACCCGCCTTTGAACCCTGTCCACTGGAGCTTTGCCTCGGTGCCTTTCCGCTCCTGTACACATGTGCTCAGCGTGCCTGGAATAGGTGTGACGGTGACAGTGCAGAAGCACGAGATGCCGGCGCAGCGTATATAATGGCGTTGTGAAACGAGCGAGAACGCTTGTGTCCCTTTCTGACAATCCTGACCTTTCCCCGCGCGCTACCTCGTTCAAGATGGAGTCTCCTGACTCTCTCACCCGTGCTCCCGCTACCCCCGTCGACAACGCAGACAAGCTCGGCAAGACCACTTCTCCCGACAATGTCTACAAGACGACATCTCTGCAGCCGGTCGACTCTTCCGACTTTCCCGAGCTCAAAGAACCAGTCTGGAGCAAGTTTCTCCCGAACATTTACGATGAAAAGCGCATCCTCAACCTGTCGGCCTTTCAGATGAAATGGGCCGTCCAGCTCGTCGCTGGTATAGCAGTGTGTTTCTTCGGTTTTGACCAAGGAGTGATGAGCGGTGTCAACGAGTCGAAAGACTATCTCCGCCTCATGGGAACGGCATCCGGAGTCAATGGTAACGAGACGGAGCGAGACAGTGCAGCGATTGGCGGGATCGTGGCGATTTACTACCTCGGCACGCTCCTTGGCGGCTTTCTCGGCGGATACATGGCCGATAGCGCCGGTCGACTCAAGACCATCTTCTTTGGTTCGTTCTGGGTCGTGCTCGGCGCTGCTCTGCAGGCGTCGGCTATGAATATTACTTGGATGATGTTCGCCAGGGTCATCACCGGTGTTGGAACAGGTAAGTATTTCAAGAAAAAAAGGGCGGAAAAAAACGGAAAGGGGTAAAACCGCCCTTCCCTCGATGGGTCGTCGTCGTCAACCGTCGTCGTAGCATACCGGGACACTCTTGCTGACTGCTCTTAGTCTTCTCTCAAACTTCATCGCTTTCCTACTCAGGTATCTATAACGCTGTTGTACCCGTGTGGGTCGCAGAAGTATCGAAACATGACAAACGAGGACAAGCGATCGGCTTCGAGTTCACGCTCAACATCGCCGGCCTCGCCCTCGTGTACTGGATCTCCTTCGCCGTGCGCTCCATGGAGACGGGCGGCTTCAGTTGGCGATTCCCACTCGCTTTCCAGCTCGTCTTTGTGCTAATGCTTATGGCCTGCCTGCCGTTCTTCCCGGAATCGCCTCGATGGCTCGCCAAGATGGGCAGGGTTGACGAAGCACGTCGCATCCTTGCCCGGTTGAGGTCGACGCCGTACAACGAACAGGATATTGAAGTGGAGCGAGAGCTGCAGGAGATTCTCACTGTGGCCAAGGTCGAGCGTGTTCGTCAGGAGAATGGAGAGGATGGATTCTTGCACATGCTCTGGACGTCGGATGGGAAGCTGCACATTCGACGAAGGATCATCCTGGTGGTGTGGTTGCAGATCTTGCAAGAGCTGGCGGGCATCGGTGTCATCACGGTCTACGCTCCGACTGTCTTCCGATCGGGTGGTTTCAGCGATACCCTCGCCCGACTGCTTTCTGGTTTCAACGACGTAAGTCTCACCTCACCTGACGGCATTCACATTGCGTTCGACGATTCGCTGACCATTTCGAATGCTTTGTCTCGCTCAACTCGGACAGGTCTCGTACATGTTCTCCGTTCTGATCGCTGTTTTTCTCCTCGACCGCACGGGTCGTCGCAAGACTCTTTATTGGGGCAACATTGTCATGGGTATCTCACTCTTCATCGCCGGCGTCGCGGCCAAATACGCCCTCCAGTACGGTGCCGACTCAGCCACGGTCGATTTGCCTCTGGCCAAGCGATGGGGTGCCGCGCTAGCCGCCATGGTCTTCCTCTACACGGCGACGTTCGGAGCCACCTGGCTAAGCGTACCCTGGCTGTACCCGACTGAGGTGTTCCCGCTGTTCATCCGTGCAAAGGGCGGAAGCTGGTCCGTCTTCGGCTGGAGTATTGGCAATGGGATTGTGACCGAGATCACGCCGTTCCTGTTCAACGCGATCAGCTTCAACACTTTGTAAGTGGCCCGGCACAGGCTAAAGATCGAGTTTTCGACAGACACTGACCCGGATTCCGCGTTTGATCGATGGTACAGCTTCCTCTTTGGTGCGCTCAACTTCTTCTGCATGCCGTTCGTGTGGGCGTTTTACCCCGAGACGAGCTGTCGATCGCTCGAATCGATCGACGAGCTGTTCGAGTCGGATTCGGCCTTCATCGCCTTCGACAAGCGGCTGACGCAGGTGAGGAAGGAGACGCTCTTCGACTCGGACAAGGCGTGATCTCCACCCCCTCTTTGATCTTGTTGAATCGTAGTATACCTCTAGATCATGCTTGTCGTGGTATCGGTGTGCTAGTGTACATGAGGTCTCGAAGCGGGTCACTCCTGCTTGGCGTTGATCAACTTCTTCGCCTCGCGCTTAGCCTGTTTCTTCTGCTGCCGCCTCGACCCTCTCTGTTCCGGCTCTTTCTCCATCTTCTGCTCTCCCTCCTTCACCTCGTCCCTCGCGCTTATCGGCGTCTGAAACGTACTACTCGCCCACAGAATCGCACACACCGTCGCACCTCCACTCAGCCACACCATCCTCCTCGGATCCGTCCCCTCGGGATAGTAGCCACTCCTCTTCTTGACATCGTTCTCGTACGTGATCAGCAGCATCGTCGTCGCTAGCATCGCCAGGACGCTACCCACCACCGGGTTGCCGGGGATGCCGAGACGACGGCGAAGTTCGTAGTTGATCAGCGCGGCGAGGTCTTTGAACGCGACCAGGAGGACGGCGGCGAGGATGGTGGTGGCAGAGAGAGCGTAGAAGGAGGGGAGGGTGTGGGTGACCGGCCAGGAGGGTTGGGCGAGTTGGAAGATTTCGCCCGGTTGCAGGCTCTGGAGTTGGGTAGGGATGCGAGGCGCGGCAGGGGCGAAAAGGAACTCGCGGAAGTTGGAGGGGAACATGGGTATGCGGGTTGGTGGTGTGATTTCGAGCATCTTGACGAGATGGTGCCAGGGGGGAACGAGGCGATGGTGTGTTCTGTGGTTGAAGGAAGATGGCGAGAAGAGCGAGGATGGCAGCCGCCGCGTTGCTGGATCGACCGGCATTTGAGTGTCCAATTCGTGCGGTAACACTGAGACTGCAGATGATCGTCATCGTGCAAAAAGAGCAACACAACGACCCGTCTTCCGAAATGCAACCCGACTATCCGACATCAACCTTTTTGCAACATCAGCTCGACCTCATCAACCATCCTCTCGCATCCCACCAACCCCCTCACCATCCTCTTCACACCGTCCACGATGCCCGCTTCACCCTTCTGCCTAGTCAAATCCTCCATCAACATCGACGAGACCTTCCTCGTCCCACACATCGTCCGCCCGGGCGAAACCCTCTCCTCCACCGGCCTCGTCTCGCGCCCCGGCGGCAAGGGTGCCAACGTCTCTGCGGCAATCGCCCTCGCCGATGCCACCGTCTCCTTTTCCGGTGCTGTCGGCAAGGACGCCTCTTGGCCGTTGGACGAGCTAAAATCGCGCCGAGTGCTTGTGGACGACGCCGAGATCCTGCCCGACGTCCCCACGGGTCGGGCGTTTATCCAGATCGCCGAGGATGGAGAGAACAGTATCGTGCTCCTCAAGGGTGCAAACTTCGCGACGGGGAGTAAGAGCGCTGATCCCATCCACGCCTGGGAAAACGGCAGGAGCATCACGCATCTGGTGCTGCAGAACGAGATTCCACTGGACACGACGATCGCCTTTGCCAACCACGCCAAGGAGCAGGTGGAGGGTCATGTGACGACCATCTTCAACCCCTCACCGATGCTGAGCAAGGAGCAAGTGAAAAGCTTTCCGTGGTCCAACATCGACGTGCTGGTTGTCAACGAGGGGGAGAGTCTGGATCTGCTCAAGGTGCTCGACCCTTCGTCAGCGTCGTCACTGGATTCGCTCCAAGAAGGCGATGACAGATCGGAAAAGGTCTTGACAACACTCTCGTCACTACACCAGTTCAGCAAGACAGCGTGGATCGTCCTCACCCGCGGCGGTCGCGGTGTCATGGCTCACGTGCTACTCTCGGGTAGTGAGGAACGATCCTTCTTCAACATCCCGCCGTTCAAGCCGAAGCAGGTCAAGGATACGACGGGGGCAGGAGACACGTTTGCGGGCAACTTGGTAGCGGCGCTGATGGGTCACAATGTGGACGGAGGCGAGGGGTTGCTGAAATCGGCACGACCAGAGGGGAAGGAGTTTGTGGAGAAAGCGTTGCAGTGGGCTTCGAAAGCAGCGAGTTTGGCGTGTGAGAAGGAAGGGGCTATGCAGAGCATCCCCACTGCGGAAGAGGTTAAGGCGAGGAGCTCGTGAGTCTTTCACTTAAATGTCACCTGGTCAGTCGAAAGTCATCTCAAACATCAGCAATGGGCTGCATCCTCACAAGATCCCACAGCGTGATGTGTGCAGAAAGTGTGTGTGATTGCAAAACAAGAGAGACAGAGTTCAGATGAGCCCGCCTCACTTCTTCTCGCGAACCACCTTGTCGATCCAGCTAGCGACGTACTCGACGTTGTTGGTCGTCAACCCAGCCATCGAGATACGCGAATTGGCGGTCAGATAAATGTGACCCTCCTCCAAGAGGCGCTTGCACTGGTCCACGTCGAGCCCGAGGAAGGTAAACATGCCGATCTGCTTGAGGATGTGATCCCAATTACCGGGAGTCTGGAACTTCTTGGTCAACAGATCGAACAGGCTCTGTCGCATGGTGATGATCCTACCCGCCATCTCCTTGACGTCCTTCTGCCACTGTTCAAACAGCGCCTTGTCGGTAAGAATCATCTTGACCACCCTCGCGCCGAACGCGGGCGGGTTCGAGATCTCGGACCTCTGAATCGCTGCCAATTGGCTGAACACCGCAGCGCTCTGCTCCGGTGTTGCCGACACCACATGCAGCGCTCCGACACGCTCACCGTACAGTCCGGCGTTCTTGGCGAAACTCTGGCAGATGAGCAACGGGATGCTCTTGCGCGCTACAAAGTGTCGCACCGCCCACGCATCCCTATCGAGGTCGCCCGAAGCGAAGCCCTGGTAGGCGCAGTCGAAAAAGGCAAAGTGGCCCTTCTCGGCAAAGATGTCGGCGATCTGCTTCCACTGCTCCTGCGTAGGGTCGACGCCGGTAGGGTTGTGCGCGCATGCGTGTAACAAGAAGACGCTCTGGTTCTTAGCCTGCTTGAGGGTGTTGGTGAAGCCGTCAAAGTCGAGCGCGATCGTCTTGGCGTCGTAGTACGGGTAGTCGACGGGCTTGATGCCGACCGAGTTGAAGATGGCCTTGTGGTTGGCCCAGGTGGGATTTGAGATATAGATCTGTCGCTCGACGCCGAACGCCTGGTACTGGTAGAATCGCTGGAGGAAGACGGCGCCCAGGTGGTTGGCACCGGTGCCCGAGATGGTCTGGACGGAAGCTACGCGCTTCTCGGCGATGGCGGGCGAGTCGGCGCCTAGGATGAGCTGGGCAGCAGCAGAAGTGAACTCGGGGAGACCGGTGATGGAGAGGTACTCGTGGTCGACCGACTCGTCGGCGATGAGGTCGGCCTGCGCCTTCTTGACCGAAGGAAGGACGTAGGGCTTGCCGTTGTTGTCACGGTAGGCACCGACACCGAGGTTGACTTTTTGCTTGTAGCTGTCGGCCTTGTAAGAAGCGGTCAGCTTGAAGATGCTGTTGTTGGAGGTAGGGGCCGTAGAGAGAGGGCGTCAGTCATTAATTCGAGATAAAGACATGGTCATGGTAACGAGAAGCGACTACTTACGCATCTTCAGGAGCCTGAGGAACGGCGCTCCACACAGCGAGAGCTGAGGATTGTTCGGGAAGAGAGCCCATGATGGATGTGGTCAGTTTTTGTGCTTATCGCCACAGAATGGAAGCTGAAGGGGTGGATGGGATGAGGGAAAGTCGAAGTCCAGCAAAGTGGGCGAGCTAGATCAAGCTGGCAGAAGCGGTGTTGGACTCAGGGATGTGGCCACTGCTGCTTCAGAAGAAGGCAACCGGTTGGATTCCCGATCGCGGCAGCTGACCGCTTTCTGAAGCTTCGATCTGAGCTTGAGTCAAATGTCACTGACTGTTGCCTGCTGGAGTCACTTATTCTGACGGCGATTTCGCGGGGAGCGAGCGAGCGAGCGGCCTATCTCTCTGTGTGGGCAGCGTGACCTTGCGGCAAGATTGCCGAAACGCGCTCTAGCAACGCAACCCTTCAACCCACACCAAAGAGACCGGCGACGCCGCACCGGGCTTGCCGCAAGGTTGTCTCCCGGACGACAAAAATTGCGATAGCGGCCTAACACGCTTTTTTTTTTCGAGCAAGCCGGATCGGATGGAGGAAGCAGTTGCCGCCGATGACAAACGCATCTGATGATGCTGCCTTTCACATTGCTGCTGCTTCTGCTTCTCCATGAGAACGCTGAAGCTCTTGATCCCACCATCCATCCTCGGCCATCCATCTCGCTTCATCTCTTTGATGCACTGAATCGGCTTTGATGGGGCGACTGCCACTAAACGAAAGCCGTGCCGGCTGCGGCTTGCGCGACTTACCTGCTTGACTGATGCCGTTGTCACCAGAGAGGTGACCCTGGATGTTGCCGAGACGATTTGCTGCCATGGTTGCTGTGACGAAGAGGCTCCGAGTGAATGCTGGTGGATCGAGTACTCGCTAGGCTGAAGACGATAGCGGTGCTGTAGCTCTTCTGTTCGATACGGAAGCGGTGCGAGATGGTGTTGGACGGTCAAGGTGGAAAGAGGTGAGTCGGAAAGAACAACGTACGATGACGGCGACGACCGGCTACTTGAAGTCGCAAGCAAGACGAGCAAACAAGCCGGATCAAAGATGCAGTCCACCAGCGACTCTGCATGAGCAGATCGCTGGATGCGGGGTCCAAGGCGCAGTCGCGTCAGGAAATTGTCTTGTGAGAGTCAACCTGAGATTGTGGAAAAATCCGGAGAGCATCGGAGAGCACAGTTGGCAGCTCTCTGCCGCGCAATACTCAAGATCGAGGCTTAAGCTAGCAAATGGTTCGCCGTTGTTTTCTCATGACTCCAATCATCCAGACGGGTGTCAATCAAGCAAACGCGATGAAGCTATGGTCAGCTATGCTATGATTGCCCTCTAGCAGCGATTGTCGAGATAAATACGCAGCAATGGGTGCGCTCGAGAGGATGACTACAGATGCTTCGCTATGAAGAAGTCTCACCCATCTCGACGTCCTGCCCCTCCTCAGCGGTCGCATCCCATCCTGAAATAGCATCAGTTGCCTCTTCCTTCTCCTCTTTCGCGACCCCGGTCCCTGCTGCTGGTGCTGCATCTGTAGAGGCGGGCCCCTCTTCTTGCTGAGATGCCTGCTCGGTTGGCACAGGTGGAATGATGACTGGAATATCAGAGGGATCCTTGGCTGCCTCGCTGACATCTGCGTTTGTCGCCCCTTCCACGGTCGCGAATGCCGCCGCCGTCTGGACAGGGTCAGTTGCTGTTGTCGAGTCGTCCTGGGCAGGCGCGGATGCTGCTTCTGGTGCTTCTGCCCCTCCGGATGCCGTTGCAGCTTGCTCAGGTCCACCACCTGTAATCTTCTCAGGCTCGCTTCCGCCGTTATCAGCGCCATCGTCCGCCGACGTCGTTGCAGGCGGAGGCACGGGCTTCGGCTTAGGATTACGCTCCTCCTCCATCACCTTGAGCAGCCCCTCGATGTCCTCGGGTCGATCCAACTTGCCAAACAGATGCAGGTTGTCCCGGCTTGCAACGCGCAAAGCTCTCCACGCTAGACTCTGCATTGTCTCGATCGTCGCCTGCACCCGCTCGTCGTTGTCCAGCTTACTCCGCTCCTCCTTGCTGAGCTTTGCCTCCGATTGAGCCGGTTCGATGCCCAGCTGCTTCTTGCGCATGTCGAGCTTCATCTTCTCGCGTTGGATCGATTTGTTGTAGTGTTCCAAGCTCGGTACAGCCGGGAAGATCTCCAGCTCTTCCAGTCCGTCGGTAGGCACGGTCACGTATTCGCCCATCTCGTTCTCCTCCCTCCTCGTGCCTGGTACGGGTGGTCGCAGTCCATCTTGCCACAGCTCCGACAGCGCCGCTGTTCCAAGCTTGTGTGGATACGGCTCGGGTTTGCGCAGCAACAACGCTCGGGCTGATGCGAATTGTGCGATCTGCTCTGGTGAAAGCGGTGGCTTCGAGATGGGCGGGCACGACTCAGTCTTCCATCGAATCCAGTTGGTCTCGCGCTTGAGCACTTCGAGCACCGACTCGAGAAATTGTCGTCCGTCGGGCGGGATCTCACGGATCAGCGCTTGGATCTCCCTCCATGTAGATCGAATCCAGCGTTCGTCGGCATCCTCGAGCGTGAACAGCGCCTGCAGTGCCTTGTTCTTCCAGTCTTTCCAGCTCTCTTTCGCGGTCGGTGTGAAGGAGAGCAGGTATTGGAAGAGGACGAGGTATTGCACCAGGATGTGCTTGCGAAAGGAAGTATCCCGGATCTCGTACTCGAAAAGCTTGCGTCCGGTGAGGTAGGTAGGGAAGAAGTGGCCGCTTTCGACTGCATCCTCATCCGCGTCTGCTGCGTCCGTTTGTACGTCCATCTCTTCGTCTGTGCCGATGCCATTCGTTCTTACACCACCCACGATATCCGGCCGGAGTCGCTTCGTAGGCGGCTCGTCGCCCTTCTTTCCGATCAGCCTGCCCACAATGTAGCCCGTGTTTGATGAGCTGTTGTCGAGGCGCCTCTTGCTGGCTGACAATGGTGTGACGCTTCCGGACGCACTGCGCAACGCATCGCCCTTGGTTCCTCCAGACTTGGCCGCCTCAGCGCTCGCCGCACCTGCGAGCTCCTTTTCGCGCTTCGTCACGGCGCCAAACAGCTTGAGGATCTTGGCAGTGCTGATTCGTAGCTCTGCCATGGCGCCTTTGGCACCGTCAGGAGCCGGGTCTTCATCCGAGTTGGTGTGATGTGCTTCTGCAGACTCGGCAGGCGTTGCGCTCCTCGTTGACGGCCGTGATGAGTCAGGTGCTCCCATGAGCAGAGGCGGATTTGCAAAGAACCGCTGCACCTTCCAGAAGAGCTCGTAGAAGTCGTAGTCGACCTTGAAGATCTGGTCCTTATCATCAGCGTCAGCGCCTTCCTCGACATCCCCCTCGGCGTCTTCAGACCTCTCCTCGACGTATGTCTTGTTTTCGACGTTGAATTCTCCTCGCAAGTTGACGCCGCTCCTGTCGCCGAGAGGGATGACCTTGGCCAGCAAGCTGAGGATACGACCGGCGAAGACAGTATGCTCTTGCGAAGGCTTGGACAACCTTCTGAGCAGCTCGTTGCATGTCCGCAACAGGACCAACCCCTTGCCTCGACTGGGATGAAGATCGACGGTAAGAGGCTTGACTCGTGATTCTGTGTACTCGAACAGCCGCGAGCAGGTCGAGATGGGTTGGGCCTCCATCAGCTCCTCGATCAAGGAGAGAGGCAGCGTGGGGTCGATCAAGTCATGCAGAGACAGAACAAGGACAGCATCGAGATATCGCAATGTCGATGCAAGTCGAATCTGCAGCTGCTCGTGGTCGATGATGGTTCCTCCCGAGCCGGCGGTCAAGCCCGATGGATCTTCCAAGACCAGTCTGCGGAGCTCGTTGTTGCTGATCTCTAGGCATAGGTTGCGTAGACGTACTTCTGGATCATCCTTTCCCGCAGTCGAGAGAGTTTCAACCAGGCCAAAAGCCTCGCGATTGCTTGCAGTGTCCGCTATTGGCTTGAGAGCCTCATGGACACGACTGAAGGGAAGAAGGTGTTGTTGTCGAGGATCCGACTGAAGCAGGTCTGACAGAGCTGCGAGTAGAGAAGGTATCAGCTCGGGCAAGCAATGGCGTAGCCTGTCCGCAGCCAGCTCGGAATGGCTCATGCCGGAGTGTGAAGCGCCGGTGAGGCCAGCGATCCGAGTTGATAGGACGAAAGGTGTTGGAGGCTTGAGAAGAAGGACGGTGAGCGCGAAAGCAGGAAGAAAGGCTCGGAACGCGGATTAATTTTGCGGACCCTTGCTCCACTTGGTTCGCACAAGCCAAACAAACCCAAGCTTCTTCCTGCGCACTTGCTCTCCATCCACCAACACATCCTTCTCACGCAGAATTGCGATCAATCAGTTCACGACCGCCAAGGCGTTCAGACACCAAGCCGGAAGTCGAAGCCAAGATGGAAGATGATCGAGCAGCGGATGCAGTCGACGATATCGACATGGATGATGGTAAGTCTCCGGTCGCAACGAGCGCCTTGCAATCCTAAGAGGCAGTCTTGCTTACGCCTTGCTACCTTCTCTCCACTATATCGTCCCACTCAGATCCGAATGTCAAGCGAAGAGGAAGAGGTTTCGATCCTCGCGGCAACGGCCCGGCATCCGAAGGCGTCAAGGCGGGCAGATTCGACACACTGGACGACACTGGGGACATCGGCGATCGTGCTGCAAAGTGTACGTACCTTACCGCCTTCTTGACCCAGACAAGACAATTGCTGACTTCGAGAATCAATCTTTGGACTCACAGCCGTGGAAGGATGGGTGATCGTCGTGACCAACGTGCACGAAGAGGCGACTGAAGAAGACGTCACCGACAAGTTTCTCGACTTTGGCAATGTCAAGAGGTGCGACCTCAACTTGGATCGACGCACAGGCTATGTCAAGGTGAGAACGGCTTGACTCGCTCGGATTGTACACCAAGGAAGCGAAATGCTTACACGACCTACTTCGCTGTTGCTGCTATGACCAGGGATACGCTCTGCTGGAATTCGGCGAACGGGACGAAGCACAGGCAGCCATTGACGCTTGCAACGAAGGTCTCACGCTACTCGATCAGGAGCTCAAGGCCGACTTCGCGTTTGTGAATCCACCGGCCGGAGGTGCTGCCCCTCGAGGCGCAGGATCGAGAAGAGGGAACGCAAATAGAGACCGTAGCCGCAGTCCAGGCAGGTGATGGACCTGCCTCTCTTGAGCTGCAGGAGCCCTCGCATCCTACCCGTTGCCTAGAGACGGCCTTCGATGCTACCATTTGTACTTGTATCTGTCTTCGCAACCAACAATAGCACCTTCAATCGCTGCAGCAACCTCCTGTGATTCTTCGCGTCGAAGCGGCGCTGGAAATGCCACAGCAAAAATGCGGCTGCGAAAAGATGCTCAGAATTCATGGCCACGCTTTGGCCGGACACTCGCTGTCTTCCAGGGCTTCAAATCTTCTCAAACGCATCGGTGGTCTGCTGATTGGCCTTCGCGCTGAGACTAAAGGTGCTCAACACTGAGATGTCTAGCCCTTCCAAGGAAACAGGCGGCGAATGTGACGGTTGAGCAGGTCGAGACATAAAGGGCTTGCTTACATAAGCATTGTGATCGCCCGCGAATTCCAACCTCCACCGCGTCCTGGCTTGGGCCGCGCAGCTCAAACCAACACTTGAACCTTCCCACCCATCCTCCGTATCTCGACACTGCATCACCATCATCGTTAGCGATAACTCTTGTCCAGCGCATACAAAGACCCCGCAGAAGCCCTTCGCAACCAATCATCAGCCATCAAGATGGACGAGGAAACCGTTCAGCCCATCCCCAACCTCAAGCTGCAGCAGCATCTCTTCCTGCTCGCGCACCACTCGAACCATCTCTCGTCATCCGCAGTACAGGCTTCGCAACAAGCACTGCTCGAAGGCATCGAAAAGGATGAAATGGCACCATACTATCAGCTCATTTTGAGTGATACCACACTCAAGGGCCTGTTGAAGGAGGACAAGTCGTTGATCAAGCGGCTCGAGGCGAAGAACAAAGAGGAGCTTCAGAAGCTGGACGAGAAGCAGAAGGAGGTGGAGGAGAACGAGGGCGAGATGGAGATCAACGGTGTACTGCGTCAGAGGGCGGCGTACTACGCAAGGATCGGAGACAAGGAGAAGGCGTTGGAAGCACACAACCTTGCCGTGTCCAAGGGAGCAGGACTCGGGTCGAAGCTCGACTTGACGCTGACCAAGGTGCGCATCGGTCTGTTCTTTGGAGATACGGATGTCACCACTTCGTCGATTGCCGAGGCGAAGAAGCTGGTGGAGGAGGGAGGTGACTGGGAACGCCGAAACCGACTCAAAGTGTACGAGGGCCTGCACCTGCTTTCCATCCGTGACTTCAAGGCGGGCGGCCAGCTCTTCCTCGACGCCCTCAGCACCTTCACAGCGACCGAACTCATCGACTACAACGACTTTGTCACATTGACGGTGCTTGCCAACGCACTCACACTCAAGCGCACCGATCTGAAAAAGAAGATCATCGACTCGCCCGAAGTGCTGCAGGTCATCGACGAAATCCCGCACCTCCGCGCCTTTGTCACCAGCCTGTACGCCTGCGAGTACGGCAACTTTTTCCGCGCCCTCGCCGACGTCGAACAGACGCACATCCTCACCTCGCGTGCTCTCCACCAACACGCGCGCTTCTACGTGCGCGAGATGCGCATCATCGCCTACTCGCAGCTGCTCGAGAGCTACCAGTCGCTGTCGATCGACAACATGGCCACGGCGTTCGGTGTGTCGAGCGACTTTATCGACAGCGAGCTTTCGAGGTTCATTTCATCCGGACGTCTGCCAGCGGTGATCGACAAGGTGCACGGGATTGTGGAGACGCGCAGACCGGATCACAAGAATGCGCAGTACACAAAGATCATCAAGGAGGGCGATGTGCTGCTCAGTAAGTTGACGTTCAAAATCGGTAGACGGAGAGACCTTGTGCTGATGATTCTGACCTCCGTTTTGCGTTTTCTTGCGACTAACAGACTCGTTGCAGAAGCTGTCTCGCACTGCTTTGTAGATCTTGCAGGCTCGAATCACACCGATATCCACAGACGCTGATGGACTGTGATGCCCTGTTTCTTCAGTGTGAATAAATGATTGAGAAGCCCTCAGGACCCGGCGTACGCTTTTCTAAAGATCCCCGGCTAGTCGACCTCGACGAGGCTGTGAACGAACAAGCAGCCAAACACACAAAGCAAGATTCGTCAGTAACCCTTTCCTCCCTCAACCCTCTGCCTCTCTATGCAACACTTACTGGTAGGAAGGAGCATCCAACTGCTCTGCGCCCTTCAAAATCGGAATGGCCACCACGAAGACATACTCGACCACCTGACTCCCGCACTTCTTCACCAGCTCTCCCGCTGCCTTTGCACTTCCACCCGTCGCAATCAGATCGTCAATCACCAGCACCCTCGAGTTGGGCGCCAGGGCCTCCTTTTGCATCTCGAACACGTCCTCTCCGTACTCCTTCATGTAGCTCGCCTGGACGCAGTCGCCGGGGAGCTTACCGGCCTTTCTCACGGGCACAAATCCGCAGCCGAGACGCTGGGCGATGATGGGGCCGAGGAGGAACCCGCGTGCATCGAGACCAACGACGGCATCGATCTTGCGGTTGCCGTAGGATTTGGCGCCCGGTTCGAGAGGCGTCGAGGCGACGGAAGTGGTGTCGGGGAGGGACGGGATGGTGTGGGTGAAGATGTGCGAGACGATGTTGGTGATGAGCAGCTCGAAGGCGAGAGGATCGCGAAGGACGGGCAGGATGTCACAGAATCGAATGCCCTTCTTGGGGTAGTCGTCGTAGAAGCCTATTCACACGTGAAGCAGATCGAGCAAGAGGTGGTGAGGAATTGCAGCACAGCCACATACAGGTGCGGGCTGACTGCAGTACTTACGGAAAAGAGACTTGAGATGTGCGACGTCCGACATGATTGCTTTCTCTTTCTTGAGCTGCTAAGATGGTGTTGGTCTCGAGAGAGAGAGATAGAAACTTTCCTCGACAAGATAAAGACGCACAGATTGTCAAAATTTAGCCGGATCGCCGGAAGGGAAAAACCGACCGCCGCAACGTGCCTTGACATTTTTCGTGTGGATTGTCATTGTTAGACCTCCATTTTCCTGGTCCGCTTAGCATGCGAGGCACCAGCGATGATCCCCGCGATCGGTTCTAGGCAACTTGACTGCTTGAGAAGCTCAATAGAAGGAGGAGGAGGAGGCGTGATGCCTCGCCAGTCCTCGCTGAGTGCCGACGACGGTCGATTCAACGAGCCAGCTGAGGTGCTGCGTTTCAGAGGGAAGGGTCAAGATCTGTCCCGGCGGGCCGAGACTGCAATATCGCAGCATGAGCGCGTCGATCCCGGTGGAGGCTTTGGGATCCACTTTGACGGCATCCGGTGCAGGCTCGCATGCATGGCGCCCGCCTTAAGGGTCCTTCTCCTCTGCCAGCGGCGTCCAACATCTTAACTCGATCCCCATCATCTCGATCTCGATACGACGGAGCCCTCATCAACCTCCCTCTCACCCCACACACCCCTCGCACTCTCGTCCTCTAGCCCCGTCCATCACCGCCCACAATCGCCGAATCAGCTGGACCCTAAGCAAACCCAACCGTCGAACGCCGTCCACCTCACTTCGCCCGACAATATGTCGCTCATCTACATCAACCCACGAGCCTTCCGCCAGGCCGGAGGGATAACCTTCCTGCACCCGTCCGAGCGGGTCTCGCGATCCGAGCTCGATCGGCGCGACAAGTGCTACCGTGCCAAACGCGAGGCCGAATACGCACGCTCCTGGGCCGAAGATGCGACGCTGGTAGGCACGGTCATCTACAGCACGGATCCGAGCGCTCGCAGTGCAAGTGACAGGAGCAGCATTCGCAGGAGGAGAAGGAGCAACGGCGTGGCGAGGAGGTTGGGAAAGAGCTTCAAGTTGAAGAAGCTCAAGGATCTGTTCACGCATACGTCGTAGGCTCGATGACGAAGAAACCTGGATCAGGTATCAAGGCCGGATCATTCACGAAGCATCGGCCACCGAGTCCAGACTCGACTCTTTTCTGTACCCGCATCCCCCTCGCATCGTCCGTTTTGTAGGTGTCTCCATGGTCAAGGATCATATTCGCAGCACACGCCAGCCTGCTCGAGATCAGAACCCCAGTGAACTGAGATTGAGACGTGCGCATCCTAATTACAAAAGCGGACCTGTGGTATCAGAAAGTGAGCGGCCTCCTTGCTCCGCCCTTGACGAGCGGACGAGGCTGGACGAGCGGAACAAGCTGCGTTGAACTCAAGGAATGGGCACGGGCTCTCCGTGCTCGTCCCTCACCACAACCACCTCGACATCGGCCCTCTCGCCGTTGTCCATAAACGTCACCGACGTCATATCAATCGGATCAGTGCGGACACCTCGCTTCTCCATAAAGCTCCTACCCAGAATCACCGGGAAGTAGCTGTCCTCAGCCAGCATGACGGTACACGGCACCGCCTTGGAGCCGACCTGAACGGGCCACTTGCCGAGGTTGGTGATGCCGTTGAAACCGTAGGTGCCCGGGGTGGTGTCCTTGGGGATGAAGCCGTGGTTGAGGGCAAAGCTGCGGCTGACGTAGACGTGACGGTAGCCCGACTTGAGCATCATGGGCACGTCCTGGATGGGACCGATGCTGCCCTTGAGCAGACGCACGCCGAGTTGCGAGTGGAACTCCTGGAAGGCGATCTTGTGCGAAGGGACAGACGAGACGGTCTGGTTGGTCTTGCGCGTCTTGGACGTGTGCGTCGAGACGGCATCGTCGTGTGTAGCTTTGGGTGCGGGTGGCTCAGGGACGGTGGGCTTGCTGTAACCGGGCGCGGCGGTGGGCTCGCGAGGAGGAGGGTACATGATCGAGTCTCGGCCACCAGCGGTGACGCCGCCGGCCTCGTGGTAGTCGTCTGCCGAGGGGACGAAGGGTGCCGAGACGCGGTGGATGCTGACAGCGCCGCCCTTGCCGCGACCGGGAGTGCGGTGGACCAAGGTCGAGTCGTCGACGACGGGGACGTTGGGTCCGTCGTGTGCGTCATCGGCAGAGTGAGCGTCGGCGCCGTGTGTGGGGATCTCGGGGGACTCGAGGTAGACTGTAGGGCACGGAAACGAGATGCAGTTTCGATACAGGATTAGCGCTGCTGCTGCGGCGAGAATGCCTTCGAATGGAATGACACTTACGGTCGGCCTCCTTTGCGTTGCCGAATCGTTCGAGGAAGATCTCCCAGTCGTCAGCTGCATAGTGTCAAATCGAAGTGAGTATGGTTCAGAGGGAGGGTCGATAGAGGAGAGGTCAGAGAACTGTCTTTGGAGCCGGTCCTTGCTGCTTGGTGCAACCTGCGGCGATGTTTGGAAGGAAGACTTACAGTCCTCGAGGGTGTAGCTCTGGCCAGACCAGCCGTACTTGATCACGAGTGGGATGCCATCGTCAAGCTGAAGTCGGATCTTCTTGGCGGCACGGGTCTTGAGGCTGTTTGTAAATCGATCCGTTCCAGAGAAGTGTGGTCAGCGATTCCATCGAATAGCATATCCAATCGGTCAAGAGGGCAGCACTTACCTCTCGAGCGAATCGTCCGACTTGAGACGAAGCGCAAAGCTGGGCAGAGAGCCAGCGTGGAAGTTGAGGATAGGAGCCATGATGTCGATGTGTGCGCAAATGGGACGATCGAGCTTGATGTCTTGGTTTGCGGATGAGGGTGGTGGTGTGAGAAGGTTGACAATGACAAGACCGACGGCAATCGGTATGAGAGCGGATGGGGGATGAGAAACAGTAGCTGCAGCCTCGGAGGAGAGTCGCCGGCTGGTCAGCAGGCGCGGTGCTGCTGTCGACCTGTGATCTGCAGAAATAGAATAGAGACGCAGCCAGCGTCATGACGCATATGGGCGGCACGAAGCCAGAGAGTCCCATTTCGAAAAATGGGCCTGGCCTTGCCTAGAAGCACCGACACTCTGAAATTGCACCTCTCGCAGACGTGGAGTTTCCTTGCAGGCCACAGGCGAGGCAGAGGATCGACCTCGAGGTTATGCATTTGGACCTTTTCTATTTCCAGACACAACGCCTGCCCAGCCTGGTGACGGCTCTGCTCTCCTCCAAGCCCAGATCCAGCGAAGATCATCTTGGCTTGGCCTCGGCTCTGTGAGTATCAAAACAAAACACAGCCTCTTGTCAGAGCATCAAGCAAGTACCGAATGAACCCATCTTGAGGGCGTCTCCGCGGCCATAGCCCCGACGACGCTGCCTCTTGATTGTTAGGCCGCATCTGTTGCTTTCGTGAGCGCTGCGCTCAGACCAACTCGAACCGAGTTTCACGCTGCAATTCGCAGATCGGATGCAGAAGCGGCTCCACAGCGCGCTCTTTCTATGGGCTCATAGATTTCTCTTGGAAAATGGCGCAGCGCTGCATCCGCATTTTCTGTGTCGTCGATGATTGCCGGCCACTCTTTTCGAGGTGTGCGGGTCTTCACTTCCCGCACCTTGTCTAGACCATCATCTCAACGTTTGCTCTGTCGACAAACAGCAGCGCATCGGCGCAAGTCCAAACAAACGATACAGCAGCTCGTGCTGTAACGGTCTCGGATTATAGATCACCGTCAGGCTTCAGCTCGGCAGCGCGGATCTTCTTGGCCCACCATGGGGTTACGCACGGGTCTCATCATTGGGGCAACGTCCTTTCTGCTGGGTAGGTGTGTCATGCGGTTGCTGCATCGCGATGTTGTCCAAGAAGATGCTGACGGGATCTCTCTTACCATTCTCTGAAAACAGGCACACTCGCCATGCACTGGACTGCCGACCATCTGATCCTTTGGCAATCACCCGTCACCTACGACTCGATCGCGACCGCATATACCTACTACCAGGATACCATGGTTGACATGCCATTCGTCTTCCAGAAGTTGCTTCACGGCGTCGGCACGCTGTCAGCGTTGCTGCTCATCTCCAAGGCGCTCGGCGGTCGTGAAAGCAACTGGCTCTTTGACGGCGCATCGCTCTTCCTCTTTGGCGCCGCCGGACTCGTCTACTACCACAAGATTGTCCCTAGCCTTTCGACCCTGCCGCCAAAAGCGCCTTCACCGGGCTCAGCCGCCGTCGATGCGAGGGATGCAGTGTTTGCCCCCTTGAGAGAGATTGCAACCTCACACACTGTTCTCGCAGTCGCCCTCGTCGGCGTCATCCTGTTGCAGAGCGGGCAATACTACAGCGAGCGACTCGAAGAGCGCGAACGCATCGAAGAAGACGAGGCTCGCATCCGAAGAAGACAACGTCGACGCGAGCAGGAAGAAAAGCGCAAACAGCGACTGCAGTCGGCCACCTCTCAATCCTAGATGAACGCCGCCTTTGCCATTTTCTCACCACCGCTGCGCCACCTAGACATACCACACAGGCTGCTCTCAATATTTTGCAATACTAAGCGTAGAAAACAAGGAAAAATTGCGCCATATCGACTCTCGAGCAGCATGCTAGGCTCGACGCTTGTTGGTGATCAAAGTGTTGGACATGATCGTGTTGAACGCCTCGTTAGCCTTGGTTCGGTTTCGAGCGCTGGCAACCAGCTGCATGATGCTGTTCCTCTCCTGCGTTCCGATCTCGTTCCAATGCTGCAGCACGTAGGAAAGCCTCTTTTCGTACATCTCAGGGATCTTGAGGCTGAAGTCCTCGAACAGCTCGACGAGACAGTTGGCCGGAGTGATCTGTCGTTCGATGGCCTCGCTCGCCAGATTGCGCAGGACGAGCAGACGGAACTTGCGAGCAGCCCGGTAGACCGACTTGGGACTGGTCATCGGAATGGCCGAAGCGGGCTGATGGAGGAGTGTCGGCTGCGTTGTTCGATTGTCGCGCTGGCTTTCTTCCTGGTCAACATCGACAAAGTTGTCGATGCCAGCATCGTCGAGGTCGTGGAATTTGTCAGGCTCCATGTCTGGCAGAGTGCTCGACAGGGGTGCGAACTGGATGTGGCCGGTTTGCAGGTACGTGAGGACGCCGCGCATCGTGGCAAGGCAAATCTGAGTCACAGGGAAATAGAGAGTGTGCCCAGGCACGGCGTGTGGCGCTGCAGCTGGTGCAGACAGGGTGAGCGCTCGGTGCTGCGGGTCTGTGTTCGGCGCGGGATGCTGGCGAAGGACGCTGACGGCATCTTCCAACGTACGGTGACCCGTTCTGGTGACGAGGTCCGCCAGATAGTCGGCACCGTTGGCTCGCAAGACGTTGAGATTTGCCCATAGGCGGTCGTACCCGAAATCGGCGCCGTATCTTTTCACAACGAAGCAGGCGTCGCCCCAATTACCAGTGATGGTCGCGATGGCTATCGCTTGGAGTAGGCTGGATGTTGCTATGGCGGGGACCTGAGCAGAGGCCGCCGCCGACGAGGCTCGGGATCCTTCGCTGCGAACGCTCATGGCGTGAGGGCCGTTTGCTGGTGACGGCCGCTGAAGGTGATGCGGAGTGACAAGAGTGGCAAGATGTCAATGCCGACGATGCGGCGGGTTGGATAGGGAGTGGAGAAAAGGATGAGGATGGGAGGGAAGGTCCATGGAAACGGGACCAGCTTATGTATTCGATCAGGATAGAATGGCAGGCAAGAGGATGCTGAGTTTGCGCAGAAATGGGATTGTCTTCGATTCTATGTACAATCGGCGTGAGGCTTAGTATGCTGCGCCTTCTGCGGGCTGTGGGAGCTTGCGGTTAGCTGGCGAGGCCATCTCTCTGCGCAGAAGGACAAAGGGTCAAAGGAAAAGGGCGTAGCGTCAGTGATGTGATCTTAGAAAAAGTGGACGGCGCAGGAATAGCTTGCGCTGCGCAAGATAAGGTTACGCCGGGTGGGACGGCGCAGATGAAGTGAAACTTGGCGCGACTCACCTTCGCAAGGACAGCAGGATCGTCTCGATTGTGCTGTCACGCGACCAGTTGGAGAAGATGGGCAGAGCATTGTAGTCGATGCGGCCGTCTGACTTGACGCAGGGAAGGTTGATCTTGGTGAGGAACTTGACTTCGGGAGGCTGATCTGGGTAGTTTGGGCCGCAGTGGATGCTGAGCGAATAGATGCGGTTCTGGTAGACCGAGTGACCTGGCCCAATGATCGTCGCATTCCAGTTGGACATCACTGTTGTGCCGGTTGGCGATGCGCGAGGAAGACCAAGCAAGGTTCACTGTCAGCATCTCCATCGTCGAGAACTACGCCTTCTTGGCGCCTGCATTAGCCAGATTGTGTCGGCGCCGCAAGAGGGACTGCCATCGTGTGACTGGATACTGTGTTGACTTACTGAGATCGCTGCCGTCATCGAGACCGTAGGAACAGCTTCCGTCGCCGATACCCTTCTCGCCCTTCTCCAGCTCCTCGAGGAGGCGGAAGTTGCGTGGAACTGAGACGCATGGCACGGAAAGAGCATGAGGCAAAGGCGTAGCGAAAGAGGTCAGTCAGCGTGGGAAAGCATCATATCAAGAGAGCGTGTTTGGAAGAGACGAACCTTTCGCCATGGTGTGAAGTGATTCCTAGCTGCCGCCGAGACAGATTTGTTTCAGGTCGATCTTGCTGCTGTTGAGGTGGTATTCGCCACGCCCAGGACTTAGTTCGAAGTTGAGTGCAAAGAACGCGATCCTGATCGAAGCGAAGGCGATAAGAGCAATGTCGAGAGACAGGCGTTGATGATGGCGGCGTAGGAGGTGGATGGTGACAACGAGAAAAGGAGGTATGCATTCAAAGATGGGCGTCATGCACGGTGACCGTGCACGCTGAGAATCGGATCACACGATCGGGCTGGAGGGAGTGACCAAACGTGAATTTTAGCCGCCTTCAAGCGGCCTTCCCTGCAGTCACCAAATTCGCGGTTGCACCCTGAACGCCTTTCGACTTGACATCACTCCAAATTTGGCCGATGTCACGCCCAGCCGGTGTTGGCGTCCGTGTGATTGCGAAGCTTGGCCTGTGATGATACCTCGCCATCACACTCAGCCACAAGACAGCCGATCGTGACAGACGGCAGTGAAATCTTCGGCTCTGCTGCCAGTTCCAGCTTGGCGTCGGCTCTTCCGAACGAGAGCCATGATTCATCGCTGGTAATGGCTAACCGACCTGGCACTCCAACAGCCCTTCCAAGGTTCTTTGGCTGCTGCGACTCGGCTCCACCGTGTGCGTCTTGACGAGCGCGCGACCAACCTGCGGCAGCCAGCGTTGACATTGCAGTTGCTTTCACGTCCAGCCGGAGCGATCCATCAGCCTGCGTGTCGATCGACGGAGGACGAGAGAAGATTGCAGAGCTTTCGCTGCTCGGTCACGGGAAGTTCGGTTGCCGTCTTGAAGCTGATCACACAGTGAAATTGCAGGCCAGTGAATCATACAACTGAGCGTCACCCATTAGCGCAGAGGAAGGTGCGGCTGTCATCGAACTGCTGTACCGCAAGAAGGCAAGCTTGCTTTCCCACTGCTTTCGAGTGAGCCCCCGGTTCTGCCGAAAGAAGCAAGTGGCTGGTCCTCCCTTCTCAGAACCCTGTCTGTGCCTGAGTGCTCGCGAATCAATGGATTGTGAAGCAGGCGAGTCCGAAGCGACGGCTGCATGGCAGAGGACGCGAGGACGCACTCTCGAATAAGGTTGGCGAGCTAGTTTTTATTATGACACGGGACCGTTCCGCATGTCGGATTTCAAATCGAGTTCAAAAGCGAGAAGAAAGAACACCTCTCCCTTCCCCACAGGGTCCAAACGAGCTTTTCGACCAGAGTGAGAAGAAGCGTCTCTCGGTGGCTTGTGCCTTTAGCCTCTCTCGACTGCTCGTCTCGACCCTCGCCTCGCCAGGTCTCTCACACACCACCCAGCCTGAGTCACACCAGCCGCTGCGCCTGAATCACATTGTGACTGAAGAGAATCAGCGAGGCGGATAGGACTGGTCAAGTGGCGACGACGTGAAGGCAGCCTGGTGAAGAGCGCTGAACGTGAAAGAACAATGCTGGCTACGGCTTGGCCGAATCAGGCGTGAGAAAATAGCGGATCGCTGCTAAACCGTGCTGACTAGGATGCGATGCTCGAATCCATGCCAACTTTTCCCTGGTCAACTCAGCAAGCTTTCCCGCTTCGAGGAGGAGGAGGGGCGACTGTCTGTTCCAAGAAGAAGCTTTCGCAAGGGTGCCAGGAATTGTCTCAGTGTTTGTGCCCTGCCTGCGGAATAGCCGAGAGGGTCCAGTCTAGGGAAAGCCAACTCTCCTCTGCTGCTCCTTCTAACTCCGATGGCAAGCATGATCTCTTGCCATTCGCGGGACCTAAGCGACTTGGCCAGTGTCAAGCCTGTCTCGTTCTGTTCGAGCTGAGCTGAGCTGAGCTGGTCTGAGTTGTCGAGGTCTGCAGGACCGGCTTGCAACGTATATATATATATCCCAGCCTCTCCGCATCGTCTCTGTGGGCAGACCGCTTCTTCGCACCACGTCGATCCGGAGACAGCCTTCTCCTTTCTTCAAGAGCTCCTCGAAGCTTGCAGGCCCCCAACCTTCCTCCCCGACGGTAGCCGCTGCTACTCGAGACGCTCGCCCATCATGCCGACGACGACAGCCACGACCACAGAGAGGATGACGCAGGTATGTAAAGCTCCAGTCTGCACTTTTCAAAACGGCAAGCCCTGTTGCGATTCTAACCCGGAAAATGCTTCTCTCTTCCGCTTCCCCACTCACAGATCAAGTCCTACGTCCAGGACAAGATGCAGCAGACCACCGATGCCGCTGGTCTCTCGGCGGCCGACACACGCAAGAAGGCGCAGGTGACGCTCAAGCAGGCACAGCAAAAGACTTCTGCGGTAGCCGGCACGTCGATCGAGTCGCTTCAGTCCTTGGTCGATCAGCTCAACCGAAGCAGGATCGTCACCGATGTCAAGCTCCTCGGTCAAGCCCCCAACCTTCTCGTGTCGGGTCTCACCGGCGGCGGACTGGACGATCGGAAGCTGCTGCTCGAGCAGCTCGTCACCCTGCTCGCCAGCATGCCCGTCTCTTCCAACATTAGCCGTTCTCTTTCGGATGCGCTGATCAGCGTCATCTGGGGCGACCTGCCTCATCCCGCCGTCTCCTTCATGGGTCGCGAACATCGCTTCCGACGCGCCGACGGTTCGGACAACAACATCATGGTCCCCAAGCTCGGCGCCTCGTATCAGCCTTACTCGCGCAACGTCCAGCGCAAGCAGCCCATGATGGTCAACCCCCCCGATCCGGGCACCGTGTACGACCTGCTCCTCGCGCGAGAGTCCTTTGAGCCTCATCCCACCGGCATCAGCTCGCTGCTGTTCAACTTTGCCAACATTATCATCCACGACATCTTCTCCACCACGCGTAAGCTCGAGGAGCACTCAGCCTACAACGAGCACTCTTCCTACCTCGATCTTCAGGTTGTCTACGGCGCTAATCTCGAGGAGCAGCAACGTGTGCGATCGGGCACGCTTGGTCTGCTCAAGCCTGATGCCATTGGGGACTGGCGTCTCGCCATGATGCCACCTTCGACGGCTGCGCTCGGTGTGCTCTTCAGCCGCAACCACAACTTCATCGCCAAGCGTCTCTACGAGGTCAACGAGAACAACCGTTTCGACGTTCTCGAGGGCGAGCCTCTGGACGAGGAGCTCTTCGGCATGGCCCGCCTCATCAACTGTGGCTTCTTCCTGCACATCATCCTCCGAGACTACATCCCCGTCATCCTCAACACCAACGACTCCGAATGGTACGTCAACCCTCTGGACGTGATCAAGGGCCTGGGTGGACCCAACAGTCTGGAGCGCGGTATCGGCAATTCTGTCGCCGCCGAATTTTCCGTCCTCTACCGCTGGCACGCAGCCGTGTCGCAGAACGACGAAAAGTGGATGAACGACTTCCTCGAGGCCCAGTTTCCCGGCAAGAGGCCTGAAGAGGTCGGTCCCATGGACTTTCTCCAAGCCGCTACGAAACTCAAGGCTACCTTTACGGACATCGATCCGAGCGAGTGGAACCTCCACGACTGGCAGAGGGACAACCAAGGCAAGTTCGACGACGCTGTGCTGGCTTCCGTCATCAAGGACGCCGTGTCCGATGTCGCCGCCGCCTTCCGTGCACGCGGCCATCCGAGCTGGTTCCGTCCCATCGAGATCCTCGGTATGATTTCGGCGCGCAAGGACTGGGCTCTCTGCACCATGAACGAGTTCCGTCACTTCTTGGGACTCAAGACCTACTCCTCGTTCAGCGAGTGGAACCCGGATCCCAAGATCTCCCGAGCTGCCGAGATGCTTTACGGTGACATTGACAACCTCGAGCTGTACCCGGGTCTCATGGCTGAGGAGGCCAAGCCGAGCATTCCTGGAAGTGGTCTCTGCCCCGGCTACACCATCTCGCGCGGAATTCTCAGCGACGCTGCAGCTCTTACTCGTGGTGACCGCTTCTACACCAACGACTTCTCTACGTCCAACCTGACGAGCGCCGGCTACGAGTACTGCACCTCGCCTCAGCCGGGCTCGCACGGTCTGATGGGCAAGCTCATCATGTCGACGCTGCCGGGTCAGTTCCCCTACAACTCGATCTATGCGCTGTTCCCCTTCCGCATTCCTGAGAGGACTGCCGCCATGCTCAAGGAGAAGCGCGTGCTCGACCACTACGACACGGCATACCCGGCCCCTGCGCGTCGCTGGTACTCGATCGAGTCGTACTCGGCAAGCAAGGACATCCTCGAGGACAGCCGATACTTTGTTGCGCTGCCGCCCATGGCCTATGACGAGAACCTCATGGTCTCGGCACTCCAGTCGGTTCCACGCTGGCGCGACGAGCTGGGGGACTTCTTTGCTGTGAACACCAACACCGTGATGGGGAACCGCAGCGTCACGTACTCGCCTTCCGGTCGCGAGAGGATCGTCGACCTGCTTGAGGTCGTTAGCAACGTCTCGGCCCAGTTCACTTCGTCGCTCTTTGCACTTCCTACGCCCGGCAGCCACGGCTTGCACCTCGGCATGTCGGCTGACGACCTCTACAACACGCTCGCCAAGCCGCTCGCGTACGCCATGTACGGCTCGTTCGACTTCCAGGGTCATCAGACGTGGCGTCTCGAGGAGCAGGCCGAGGCGTGCACGCGCCGTCTCAAGAACCTCATCTGGGCTCGTCTCCACACCGTCGAGGGCATTCTTTCGCCGGTCTTCTCGCTGGTGCAGGGCATTTCGAACGTCATTGGTGGGCCCGGCAACATTGCTGCCAACGACATGGCCAAGCACTTCTACCACGCGCTCTTTGCCTCGGGCAAGAGCAACGACGAGCTCGTCAAGGACTGCTTGCACATGATGATCTCGCTCACGGCGACGCACACGCTCGTGCTCATGCAGGTCTTCAAGTGGTTCTTCCAAGAGGAGAACCTCGAGCACCTCTCCGACATGTACCAGCTGGCTCAGCGAAGCGACCCGGCTTCGAACGCCGAGATGCGCAACCGCATCATGGAGGCGTACCGTCTCAGCAGCATCACTCCACCTCAGGCCAAGTTTGCCCTTCAAGCCGTCGCTCTGCCGGACATGGACGGCAACAAGGTCCACGTATCGGTGGGCGATGGCGTCTTCATCTCTCCTTCAGCGCTGTACCGCGACCCTCAGTTGTCTCACGATCCCGAGCAGTATGCTCCCAGCAGCAAGAGACCTGTCCGTCTTGGTCTCGGCGACACGCCCACTCAGTCGATCCTCGAGGTTTCGCTTCCTGCCATGGCCAAGCAGTTCTTCAAGCACGCCAGCCTCCGCATGGCACCTGCCGGTCCTCCTCCCGTTGTCAACGATATTGGCCCAACGCCCGACCAGAAGCTGCCGTTCTTCATTGGCAACGACGGGAGCGAGTACCCCGTGCCCATCAACACGTCGATGCACGTCATCTACGAGGCTCGCTGAGCCGGAATCTTTGCTTGTTTGCTTGCCTGTCATGTCCCGCTGTCTCTCCAATTGTCTCGTCATTGCTGTCCTTGTCACCATTCATGTACGTTCTGCAATTCCGCTCTCTCACGCAATCAATCTTTCTCCTGCATTCGTGTGTGCCGCTTAGGATCACGGCAAGCACGTGCGATTCGATGAGGGTATACTGTACACGCAAGGCTGCGCATAAATGTTGGTATTGAGCTGGACGAGAGATGTCACTCTTGCTCAGCGATGCCGGGATGCGTCGACATGGTCGCATGATCTTTGTCGATGAGATTGACGGCTGCTGCAAGTTTGCCGGCTTGCTTTGCCGTGTCCATTCGGAGTCGAAGGTTCTGGATCGAAGCTTGTGCCTCGGCGAGAGGCGCATGACCGCCAAGAATGGCGTTGCACAGGTAAAAGCAAAGCTTGCGCTGAGCTAGCTTGATGGACTTTGTCTTGATGCTCGTCGACGCCAGACTGTTCGGCGCCGTGTCGTGGACATGCTCGAGGAAGAAGTACAAATCTGCCACTGCATTGAGCAGGAGCGGTGTCTGAGCAGCTGCAAACGCTTGCTGTGGCGACAGAGATGCGAGCTGGGCTGCCAGTCGATATTTTGGCTCGACCTCCTGATCCGCGGAAAAGGTGGGGATCAGCTGCTCACGATGGAGCAGCTTGACGAGGTCTTCCAGGAGCTGCAGATTCAGGGCGTCAGCACCACCAGGACCGATCTCTGACTCGAGCGAGAGACGAGAGAGGAGCCACATCGAGGCGTCGTCCAGAGACGATAGCAGTAGCTTGCTGTGATCAGTACTGCCGCGGTGGACGGAGGTTGAGCGGCTGGGTTGGGGTGGCTGGAAGACGAATGGGAGCAGGCGGGTCATTTGCGCGAGTACGTCCGCAGCCAGAGTTGGATCCTGGACCGGATGAGGCTCGGCAGCAGGAGTCGCAGCGGGGTCCGTGATAGGCGGGGGAGAAGAGAGGGTTGCGGCTGGAAGAGTCGGACTGTCTGGCTCGAGCGGTGGGGGCTCCTCGTCATCTTCCGCCTCGCTTGCGTGTTCGAGGTTTGATCTGGCGGCGTCCAACGGGAGATCTTTCGCGCCTTCTGCTCCATGCTTGGCACCGCATTGCATCAATATCTTGGACAAGCTCTCGACGTCCATCTTCCTAAGCGTGTAGGCGTACGCCATGAGGACGGCACATAGATTGTACGTGAGGTTGACAGGTGCTGGCGGATCCTTGCCTTTCGAGGTTGGACATCCAGCTGAGAGGATCCCATCCAGCAGCGACACCAAGGAGGCGATGTGAGACGATGGTATGCCAGAAAGATTCGGACTCGACTCTGGCTTCTCAAACCAGGGTGAAGCTTGCCATTCCCTTCTGGTGGCGATGTGGTGCATGGTGTTGTCGGCTGGCGACGCAGAGACTATGAGAGCGCCTTGCTCCTGTACAGGCTTGTCCATCCGTGCGCGTCGTTCGGCTTTGCGATCGAGCCGATGCATCAGAGCCTGAGCCTGCTCTGGATCTTTGACAGCCTGCAGAAACGTCTGCCTCTCCTTCGCCGTCAGCATAGCAAGGAGCGCCTCGGTCGAAGCGCCTTCGATCTGCTCCGCGGTAACGTCCTCCCGTACATCTGCAGCCTCCCCATCCTCATCCTCATCGCTACTATCATGCTCCACCTCCTGCCTCTCCCTCACCTCCCGCTCTCTCCCCTCTAGCCGTCCAAGTATGTCCACGACCTTGCGCCTCTCCCCCTCCTCCACCCGGTCGTTCGACCCAGCGAGGCTAATCGCATTCGACGAGATAGCCTGCGAGCAGTCTTGATGATCTCCCCTGCGGAAGCATGCCAGTGAGCAGTAGGGGATGTTGCAGCGCGGACAGTTGTACGCAGCCGGCTGGGCGTAGCAGATGTTGCACAGCCGCGCTGGAGTGGAAGTACTCGAAGAGGGGACGGGGAGGAGGTCCTGCTGTTGCGCTTTGTCGCGTCGCACGGTGCGGGAGATGTTGAAGAGGTCCGAGAGGGACATCTCAGCGACTGGACTCCAAGCGGTGTCCTGACATCGTCGTCCGGTGGTTGCAGAGGCAGCCGTCGACGAGGAAGGGATGGTGGTTGCTAGATTTCATGTCCTGCAGCTTTTTTGGACCCTGAAAAGGCTCAAATTGGAGCGAAGGGTTCTTCTTCTCGTGCGAGACTTCAATCCAGAAGGGTCGGCTCCGCTGGATTTTTCGCAGGCTGTTAGCGCAGGAGGAAGAACTGCTTGCAACGGGAAATTTTTGACTTTTTTGACGTTTTGCAGCAACATCAGCTCAACCCTCGAAGAACAGACACTTCTTCGCCATCATCATCGTCACCCCCAGTCCCACTCGTCTTGGTCCTCTTGTTAACGAGATCTGCGAGCATACTCTCGATCTCGCATCCGATTCGATCCTCCAACTACGGGCTTTCTCGACCAGCTCTAGAATCCGGACAACCCTGACCTCAACTCCAACCCCCACACATCTTTTAGCAACGACAATGTCATACCGAGGAGGCGGACGTGGAGGAGGCGGTGACCGCGGTGGACGTGGCGGCTTCTCCTCCCGCGGTGGACGCGGTGGCTTTGGCGGTGGTGGACGCGGCGGCTACGCCAACGCTGGTCCACCCGAAAGCGTCCAACCCATGGGAACTTTCATGCACGCCGTAGAGGGCGAGATGCTCTGCCAGTCGACCGACGCTAAGCACGTGCCTTACTTCAACGCTCCCATCTAGTAAGCTCCCCCTTTCTTCCCTTTCCTTGGCTCCACCTTCAACCTCGAAAGTCTCAATGTACTGACTCACTTTTCGCTTGATTCGGTTTGTGCAGCCTGGAAAACAAATCGCAAATCGGCAAGGTCGACGAGATCCTCGGCCCCATCAACGAAGTCTATTTCACCGTCAAGATGGACCCGGGCATGGTAGCGACGAGCTTCAAGTCGGAGGACAAGGTGTACATCTCGGGCGAGAAGCTTCTTCCCATTGAGAGGTTCTTGCCGAAACCAAAGAGTCTCACCAAGGCGCCCAAGAGGAAGGGCGGTGCAGGACGCGGTGGTGCAGCTGGTGGTCGGGGTGGATTTGGCGGAAGGGGTGGCGCACCGAGGGGGAGGGGTGGGTTTGGAGGGAGGGGTGGTGCAGGTGGTAGGGGCGGGTTCGGTGGTGGACGCGGTGGTGGATTCGGCGCGAGGGGTGGCGGACGCGGGGGTGGATTCGGTGGTGGAAGGGGCGGTGCGCCTGGCGCTGGACGAGGCGGTGGATTCGGTGGGAGGGGCCGCGGTCGTGGCGGCTACTGATCGGAAACCCGTCCTCACCGCTGTTCCGCTCTTCCCCTGGCATCGTGTTCTCCCTCTTCTTGCTCATCTCTGTGTATTTGTGTTCGTGTTCAACTCGCTCATTCGTTTCCTCCTCGTCTCGGTCTAACCAGCTCGTCGCATCGCCTCGTTCAGCCTCACACACCTCATCAAGACCAAAAGGATGTCTATCGTTGCATCTCGAACGACTACGCGCTGGGCCGACAATGCTCCGCATCCTGCAGCGGGTTCGCCGCCCAATGCGGCACCGGCGCATACTTGAGCAGACTCAACGTCAGCACAAAGATCGTCAGCGCATTGACGCTTGCGCCCGCGTCCAGCGCTGCCGAGAGGACGTAGTTGAACCTTTCGAACCACGCCGGGTGGTTTTCGCGCAGATGCTTCTGCGAGAGCCACGAGAAGAAGAAGCCGGTCATAATGACGTTGGTCGGCACGGCGGGGGGTAGAGCGGCCGAATGGAGGATGATCGGGAAGGCCACTTTGGGCAGCCATTTCGTCTTATACTTCCTGTGCAGGAAGTATGGGATCAGCGGGAGGATTGCCCCGAGTAGGAAGCCGAGGTACAGCTTCCGGTAGGCGCCGGCGAAGAACTCAGCGGGTCCTACGAGACCCCAGATGACCGAGGCTGAGAAGAAGATGTGCACCTTGCGACCGTCCCACTGTCCCGAGGGGTCCTCCACCGTTCCATCCAAAAACGCCCTATATCCGGAGGCTGGATCCAGCACAATGTTGACCACCATCAGATTGACAACGCAGCCGATCATGGTACCCCACAGCTGCGCGACAAACATGTGCTTGGGCGGAATCTTGATGTAGTGTCCGAGCTTCAGATCGCCGACGAGGTCGAGCGCCTGGTTGAGCGACATATACGCCATGGTTTTGAAGAGGATGTTGCCGATGGGGTTGCCGGGCATGATGTAACCGATGACGAATTCGGAGATGATGTTGAGTCCTACGCCCGTGTCCGAGACGGCGCGGAGGATGCCGAGTGGGGCGATGAATAGCAGACCCATGGCGATTGCCAGCAGCAACGCCCACACCGGCAGCTGCAGCGCTGGCGTTAGGATCACCAGCATCACCGCTGCTGCGGTTGTCAGCGCAAACGTCGTCGCGTACCACTTTCGCGGCACGGGCTCGTACGCCCTCATCAGCCGATTGTGTACGTCGTCGTGGATAGCGTTGCTCGCTGCTCTCTTGATGTCCTTCCAGTGCCAGAGCAGCACGTGCGTCACGGTGCTCGTCAGCGTCGCGAACCCAAGACCGTACGAGAGCGCAAAGTACGGTGTGAGCAACATGGGCTTCTGCGACTCCCACGCCTCCGCATTCAACGTGTTGTCCTTGTTGAGCAGCGTGTCGACCGCAAACTTCTTGTACTGCGTGTTGTACAGTCCGGCACTGAGGATCTCTGGAAACGCTTGCGCGTTCCAAAAGTTGAACCCCCAGTAGAGGATGGGCATGACGATGTACATCATGCCTGCGAAACCGGCGAAGAAGTTGAGCGCTGCCCACCAGGGCTGGTAGAAGGGCCCGCTCATACCGGCGGCATTCCAGTCAAAAGTGAGGTTGAGGAAGCCAAGACCGTGGTAGCCCGAGCTGAGGGAGCGGAAGGCGGGGATCTTGTTGTCGACGAGACAGAGCATGGCGACGCTCGACAGGGTCGGGGCAATGAGGGCGGGTAGGAACTGGTAGATGTAGATGCCGATGAAGGCGAGGGCGAAAAGACGCAGCCTGGCACGGTTATTGGGTGCCTCCTTGTCGTGCAGCGTGTGGAAAAGCGAGGTGGTGACGAGCGTGCTAGGCCAGATCATGGAGGTGGGCTTGACGAGAAGGTTGGTCACCATGCCTGCGAATCCGAAACCGAGGACCTGCGTGGTGATGAGGAGTGTGAGCGAAGAGAGCCAACTCATGTGCTGATGGTAGAAAAGCTCCTGAATGTTGATGATGTCGCTCGCGTATGCCGACGTGGCGCCTGACGAAGCGATGATGGCGATGAGCATGTGCTCCTTGATGCTAAAGGGACCCGGGTTGAGCTGCACCTTCCACTTCCCTACTTTGATCGTACGTTCTGGCAGACGCCGTGCCAGCCAGCGACCCATGGGAAGCGATATCAAGATGACAAAGTAGCTGCTGAATGAGGGCGAGTTGGACTTGTAGAAGAAGAGCTGTGCTATCGCTGCTCCGATGACACAGAAGAAGGAGCCGATCACTAGCGCTCTCCATGTCAACGCTGGAAGCGTGGGATCATCGTGTTCCGGCACCGCCTTGCTGACAATATGCATAGGATCATCAGGGTCGTACTTTTCCGATATCGATCCCGTCGCAGCATGTCTTCGACTGTTACGGCTTTTCGACTTGCTCCGACCCAGCTCGTACGTCTCATCATCCCCAATCGACCTTGATGCCGAAGCCGGACCCAACATCAGAGCATCTTCGCCCTCTTCGCCGTCCTCCTCCTCGTAGCCGTCCGCGTGGCGCTTGCTCGGCGCATCGTGCCTGGCCTCGAGCTCGTACACGTCCATCTGAATAGTGGTGGTGTCCTCGTCCGAGTGTTGGCCTAGACCGTATTGATGGTCGCGCGGTCTCGATCTGGGACGAGATCTTCTGGCGATGTACGGCGAAGTGTGGTTCGACTCTGCGCCTCCGGGCGAAGAAGTCTGCGAAGTGTTGGCTTGCATGTCAAGGCGTGCACATGAGGGGCGGTTGAGAGATGCAGCGCAAAGCAAAGTCAAGGGGGCCCGTGGTGTTATTTGAGCTGCAAAGGTGGGCTCGAGCGTTGGCTGTCGAGTAGAAATCGACACCTCAGGGTCCAACCCTCTTTTCGTCGCTGCTCCCAGCCGCAGGCCAACGAGGTTCTTCTCGAATGCGATTAGAGCTCGGCGTCGCGCTTTTTTTCGGGTCAAGATGTGAGACCGTGCGCGTCGACAAAAAGACCGTTGAAGGCGCTCTAACATTGCGAGAAAATCGTCGAAGCCTCCACACTTGCGAAAGCGCGCAATGACGCAAGCGAGAGTCCGCCAGCCTCTGTTCAAGGCCAATCACAGCGTCAATGGGCGGAACGGACGATGTTCACACGAGCTGGCAAGATCGAATGCCGCTTTGCTTGCCTTGGAAGGAGGTTCTCCCGAATCGTTCAGGTTCGGCTTCCCCCTGCTACGGGCTGCTATTTTCAGTCACCTCGCCTGTTCTCGCAGCTGATCCGCTGTTGCTAAAAATGACGTGAAGCCGCGCTCTCCTGCTGCACAGCTGAGTAGCGGATGCAGAGAGGTGCTGCGGTTGACTGTAGGCGAGCCTCAACGTCGCTCTGAGAATAGAGCTTAGGTGTACGATCTCGTGGCAGACGCCGACTCAAGACTGATACGATGTGGAATTACGCTGCTGGGCATTAAGGGGAGTCCGTGCAGGGTCGATCCAACTGACATATAATTCCCCTTGTTCGAGCGAGCTTCCTTCTTCAACAACAACACATACCCATCGTATACCCTCGATCAGTATATCTTACACCATGTCGACCCAGTCCCAGTACGAGACCCACACGTAGGTATCAGCCGACATTGTCCTCTCCTGACGACGATCCAGGCACTGACTTCCCCTTTCTCCGTCCCCGTCTCATGTACACTGTACCGTTGAATAGCGCCGACGGCGACCAGCGCAACGCGCCCGGCCCCAACCCCGACGTCGGCATGCACCACGACGACAATCGCAAAGACCACGAAAAGGGTCAGCCCGAGTCGCACCAGTCGCTCGACGCCAAGGACGAAAAGTCGATCAAGAACAAGCTCGCCCAGGCCGGCAAGGAGGCCAAGGAGGAGGCCGAACGCGCCCAGGCCAAGAAGGACGAGAAGCCCACCGACGCCGCCCGTGCCAACGGCAACGAGCCCTCGCGCGGTGCCAAGATCGACGAGCAGATCGAGGAGGAGGAGCGCAAGATGCTCGAGGCTAAGGGTATCAAGACCTAAGCTGTGCGTCCGATACACAACAGTCGCGAGCCAAGCTCCATTTACCCGGTGGCTGACTGAATGAAATCAAATGTATCAGTAGCAAGCACGATCGTATTGTGAGCAAGACGTATGAGCTGGCTTCGAGAGTTTGACCAATTGAGATGCGAAGCATTGACTTCAAAAGCATTGGATAGGACGATTCGAGACAATGGTGATGATAGTGTTACAAATGTAGATGGACGAAGATGCGCCGGACCGAGCATTGCTGCCACGGGCGACACATCGCACTGAGCAAACTCATATGTTGAAGAAGTCAGAGCCGAAGTGCGTGCGTGAGGAAGCTGGCGTTGGTGGCTCAGATTCCGAATCGATCACGATCGGGTTGTCGGCCGTTCCAGCAGGGGTGTTGTGTGTGCCTGAGCCAGACAAGGCCGTTGATGACGGAGCTGCAGCGTTGCCGAGTAGTGGATGACTAGCTTGCTGTACACCATTGACGTGCACCGTGCTGCCCTCCGGTGTCATCGTGTGGATCGTCTCGTTGCCCTGCTGGTCGACTTTGCGAGTGACGGTCTCCTTACGTCCATTGATGATGCGCGTGGTGGTGCTTTCGCTGGTACCCGAGAAGCCGCCGTAGGTCGTTGTCGACGAGCTGCTGCTGCTGCTGCTGCTGCCAAAGCCCATACCGAAAGGCCCGGCTGATTGCCTCCCCATCGGTGGTCCAGGTGGTCCCCGCGACGGAGCAAAGGGCGTTCCGAATCCGAATCCCATCGTGTCGGCCATCATGCGGTGATTCTGGAAGAACGGGTCATTGTCACCGAACAGGCTGCCGCCCATAGGATTGCCCGCGCCCATGCTGCCGAAGCCGAACGGATCCTGGGCGCCGCTTCTAGCTCCTCCTGCGTTCATCGACCCAAACTCCCTGCTGAACATCATATTGAAGAGCTCGAACGGATCGTGTCCGTCAGCGCCAAACGGCCTGCCAGCCCTCCGACCCGCCTGAGCTCTCCTCGCCGAATCAGCACTCGACTCCCACATGAAGCTGAAGGGTACCCCGTCCGGACTCGTACCGAAATGCTTGCGGCTTATATCGTCTTCGTACTCTGGACCCGGATCGAAGCCTCTGCTGCTTCCTGGTCCGAAGGCATCGTACTCGCGACGTTTGCGGTCGTCGGACAAGAACTCGTACGCCTCTCCGACGATCTTGAAGCGGGCGGTGGCAGCCTCTTTCTCCGCTGGCGGCGCTCTATCGGGATGGTTCTTGAGCGCGAGCTTCTTGTAGGCTGTCTTGATGTCGTATGCGGTGCAGCCGCGTTGTAGCCCGAGCACGTCGTAGGGGTCGGTCTCCGGGAAGCGGCTCATGATGAGGATGTTTGGACGAGTGCGGCTGTTGTGAGGTGTCGAGCTCCGTAGATGATCGCTGCGATAGCGTGTCCTTGATTGGGTGGCTGCTGCTGCCCTTAGGGCAGACGTTCCGTGGTCATGAGAGGTCGATGGTGATGGTGGAGTGTTGCGGGCGGAGGGAGGGCAGGGGAGAAGATAAGGTTGGTGCGGGTGCGAGGCTCAGTTGGACCCTGCGCGGCAATCGAAATTTCGGCTCTGTTCGGAACCCTCAGCGAAAATCGCTCACTGCGGCGGGTTGCAACTCAGCTCAGACAAAGACCTGCTGTCCAGCTACGCCTGTTCTTCATGGAGCCTGAAGACAAGGTTACCAGGTAGGCAGCTGCTGCAGGCTTCCACTCGGGTCAGACGTCGCGCAGAAAGTAGATCGCCCGCGCTGACCAGCCCACCAGGCGTCGCGAGTTTCAGCGGGTCCTCATGGGAGGCAAGAGCACAGCTTGGCAGGAATGATTCAATCGCTGACATTCGGTATCTTTAACGAAGCAGGTCGGCTTCCAAATCGAAAGCTGA
The DNA here is from genome assembly GCA_023212685.1 of Pseudozyma pruni. Lineage (NCBI taxonomy): Eukaryota > Fungi > Basidiomycota > Ustilaginomycetes > Ustilaginales > Ustilaginaceae > Pseudozyma > Pseudozyma pruni. Next base: position 92,256 of record JALBYD010000044.1, read on the forward strand.
CATCTACGAAGAGGAAGCGGTCGACTGGTCGTCCGTGTACTTGCCATTCTGGCCCTTCAAATCCTTGCCAATTCCACGCAGAATCTCGACCAGCTCGTGCCTCGACTCCCAGATGGGCAAGATGCCCACGGCCAAGGTGGTCCAGATCAGCCAAACAAAGCCAATCCAGATGTACGCTGCGAGACCGGTCGAGTCCCAGACCTTGCGGGAAGCGAGGCAGGCAGGGATGATGATGCAGAGCAAGATCGAGGCGGCTACACTGACCCAGCTTGTGAGTCGGAGCGATTTGCGCAGCTCGTCCGCGTCCAGGCCGGCGGCTTTGACGTAGTCGACCGTCTCGATGGTGTAGGGCAAAGCGGTGGCGGTAGGCGCCTTCTTTTCGGCGTCGAGGTCGGACTTCTCTGGCTCGGGTGAGCTAGAGGATTCGCGACGGGAGTGGGCGTTCATTCGTTCGACAACGTCGGCGGGTGCGTTGATAGCTCGGGTGAGGACGAAGTGGTCTTCGGTCTCCGGTCGCAGCAAACTGCCGACCACAGTGATGATACCGGACAGCGCAAGCGAGACGATGTTGCCGGCAAGCGTGGGGTAGTCCTTTCCCGTGCTGGCGACCGTTACTTCGCCTTCGAGAGTGCTTGCTGTCACGAGCCAGGTGATGACACCGCAGACGAGGCCGGCGATCATGCCAACAAGACAAGCCATCTTGTTGGTGCGCTTCCAGGTCAGCCCAAAGAAGATTGGGCACACGGCAGGAGCGATGATGATGCCTTGGGCAAGGTAGAGCCAGCCGAGCGAGATGCCTGCGTAGTGGAAGATGGTGCCGAAAAGAGCCATGACGACAGCCCAGATGACGACGCCGGCGTGGCTCATGATGAAGATCTCGCGCTTGCCGGCCTCTGGACGGATGTACGGCTTGTAGACATCGAAAGTGAGCACCGATGCGACAGCTACTTGCTGCGCTGAAGAAGCGGAAGTGACAGCAAGGAAGAGGATGATGAGCACCGCAACGGCGCCGCCCTTCCCGGCCAGAGCAACACCCGAAGCAGGAGCAGCGAGGCCCGCGGTGACATCCGCGGCCGACAGAGCAGGCATCAGAGGGTTGCCAGAGTACAGCAAGCCCCTAGCACTAAGTCCCATAGTCATTGAGAATAGGAAAGGGATCGCGAACCACGCCGAGCCTCCCAGCAAGAAGGCACGAGCTGCTGTAGCCGGGTTGGAGGCGATCGAACGCTGGTGATAACTCTGATCGCAGAAGACAGTTGCCAGATTCCCGATGATATTAATCACTCCAAATACGAGGCCGTCGAGCGATCTGAAGGTCAAAGGACTGCTCGAAGCGTTGTTGTGGATGTCGTTCGATCGTTTGAGGAGCTTGACCATGGCGGAAGCGCTTCCGATCTCTGGAGAAGTGACCCAGACCTTGAAGAAGAAGAAAAAGATGATGATGAGAAGGCCAACAGTGTGGGTGTAGTCGGCGAGTAGAGTTGCACGCATTCCTCCGACCAGAACGTAGCAGGCGACTCCAAGAGGGATGAGCCAGATAGCTGCGAGCGTGGGAATACCGGTCAGCGTGTTGGCGACAGCGGATCCTCCGACGACCAGCTGCGAAGACACAAGCAGATTGGTCGCTAGGGCGAAGAAGAGGAAGACACAGTGAAGCAACTTGCCCCATCGAACCTTCAAGACCTCGAGGAAGGTGCTGCAGAAGGGTGCGTTGAGCTTGATGGTGCAAGCCATGATCGAGCAGAGAAGGATTTGTATAGTAGCCCCGCCTGCATACCAGTAGCCCCCTGACACGCCAAGCTTGTAAGTGACGGCGGTCGATTGAAGAAGTGTTGAAGACCATGTCCATCTGAAGACGAGGAGGAGGAGGGACGAGAAGAAACGTCAAATTTTATGAAAGTACACGTGGGCGCTTGGACCTGCAGTCACTTACGCTGAAACAATGCCTGCAGCCACGAGGCCCGGCTTGACGGAGCGCGAGGCTGACGCGAATTCATCAGTATCCTTGATGGAGCGGTTGGTGTAACGTTGCTGTATGAAGGAGAGCAAGATCATGAAGGCGGCAAAGAAGAAGCCAAGGCCGCAGACCACGGCCCAGCCGGCGCCTTCCGGCAGGACCCTTGTAGAGGCAGCCATTTGTAGCGGATCCCTGAGTTTATCAAAAGTGAGGTTTTGGAGTGAGAAAGGACGAAAACCATGACCGACTTTATATGAGCCTCACTGTGCGGCTCTGTCGTATCGATGTTACCGTCTCAATGCTTCAGAGCGGACCCATGTGCCCTCATAATGCGTTCAACTAGGAAGATGTGACAGGCCCTAGACTGTCAAGAAGCTTCGAGAGATTTTGCAGGCGCTTCATCATGCAGACCGACTTAGCCGAGATAGCGCGAGCCTCGTTATCAGTACATCCTTATCAGTGGGGGCCATCTCCGCATCCCTCGCGTGACTCGGCTCCTCTTCGTCGACTGCTCAACCCACTCAGCCTCCATTCACGACGCTCAAGATCTTTCTGTTCATTGGATCGTCTTCTCCTCGTCGATAAAGTGGTGCTTGGCGAGGGACTGAGAGGCCCGGGCTTGTAGCGATAGCTGTCAATTATCGCGGTTTTCTTTCCACAAGACGAGAGGTTTCACGCATGCCGTTTAAGCATCGAGCGGGAAGTCGGAGTGCAACGGCGGCTCGCTTACTTTGTCAGGTCTTCGCTGCGAGACGTTGACACTGCGATGTGACTTGTCCGTGTTTGATGCGGAGCTCGACGGTGGGTTTCTGCGCAGGTCGGCTGCACCAAAAGATAAGCAAAAAGAAAGGCGCCACGGCCGAGTTTGCATGCGCCGTGAAAATCACCGCGTCCAATCAGGGTTGATGCAGATAAGACTGTGGCAGAAGAAAGCCGACGTGCCAACTCCGCGAAGCGCCTTGCGACATTCACACACTCCTTTGCAGCGATTGTCGGATGTCAGAATTGGCATTGCTGCATCTCTTGTCAAGGATCGCAACAAGCGATGACAATAGACACTACTTCTTATCAGCGGAGTGTGGAAAATATTGGGTGGCAATCAGTGGTTCAGAGTCGTGATCAAGAGCAGACAATGAGGTGGATGCGTCCCGCGTGGCGCAAGCCAAGAAGACATTTCACATTCGCGAAGGAACTCGCTAGAGTTGTCGACAGTGCATGGCGGTGTCTACGCCGTGGCTGATGACACGAGGAGCACCAGATCGTCGATGAGCCGAGACAGGTCTTGCTTCTTTGCCGAGCCTGTGACCAGTCGACCACGTTGCGTATTCGTCAAAGCCTCCTCTGCTTCCAACACTTGCAGCATCGGTCCAAGACTGTCCGTCCAGAATTGTGAAAGATGGATGTGCAGTGCGAGAGCGGCGAGGAGACGGTGGAGCGTTTCATCCGATTCCGACTCGTTAATGATAGCTTGCAAGAGCGCAGATGCCAGTTCGGATTCCCACGTCTCGCCGAGTCGGCTACCGAGCATAGGCGGTGCTTGGGGATCTCGGTTGATCCAGTCGACCCGCTCGGCGTGCTGGTGAAGTGCGAGATTGAAGGCGCACGTCGCCGCGCCGCTTCGAACACCCGCATCAGGACAGAGAAGGAGGCTGGTGGTGAGCTCGAGGACAAGACTGCGGACGTTGTCGTGTGATTCGATCACCTCGACCAAGGGTGTTGAGGCTGCCAGGTTCGTCAGCAGACGTGCGGCGGTGAGCAGAAGGGGTCGCTGGCTCGGAGACCATTCGCCTTTGTAGGCCAAATCGGAGACGAGCGCCAAAAGTCGCGTCATACCATTTATATCCTTCCGATCTGGAACGGCGGGTTGTTTGAAAGCAGCCTTGACAAAGTCCTCGTGCAACGCTGACAGACGGTAGAGATCTAAGATGGGAAAGAGCGACTCGACGGAGAGAGTCTCGCTGAGCTGTTTGGTGAGCTTTGCAGTCTCATCGGACAAAGTGCTGGGCAGAGCTCGTTTCGTCTTGCTGTCACGCGTCGCCTCGAGCCAGGGCACCCAAACAGAAGCAATGCTCTTCCGTGCCACTTGCAGATCTGCCTTCTCGGAGAAGGTCTTGGCTGGGTGCTGGGCGATAACGGTGTCGATCTTTTGCAACAATGAAGTCAGGTTGGGCATTGCCGAGTATAGATGTGGTTGAGATGGAAGGGAGCTGAGCGCTTTTAACGGCTTCGAAAGGCGAGCATGAGGGTGGAGTGGATACACTTCCATGAGCAGCAGGTCGACTGCGGTCTTGAGCTCGCCGATGTCAGCTCCCCGGACCTGATTGGACTCCTTGCCGAAAGAGTAGAACTTGACGGTCGGCGTGGCTGTCACGCTCGACTGCGCGAAGAGGCTGGAGGTCGAAGCATTCGAGTCAACTTGCACGAACGCGATCCTTTTGTGGCTGCCAGCCTTGGACTCGTCGGCATGGTGATGATGAGCAAGGTCGATGAAGGCGGGCTTGATGACCCGGCATGGTGGACATGACTCGGATGTGAAGAGCACGGCAGCACATGGGAAGACTGTCAGGATCTCGTTGAGCTGCGTAGAGGTCGTGACGTGGTGGACCGGGTCGATTGTAGACTTTTGCGAAGGCGCGCCATTCTCGATGGGCGTGTTGCCTGCATAAGCACGCGAAGCGACTTGATTCAGCAGATTGTTTCCAAGTCCGTTCGCGGAGCTCGCTGCGGGAGCCGTGAGATCTGCAGCGGGCGCTCGGAACATGGCATCGATCTGTGGGCGCAACATCTGTCCGAACGGAGTGCCGAGAAAGTCTTGCGGCAGAGAACGAATGTGTGCGGGGATATCAGCGCCTGTCAGGATCTGAGCGACCTCCTGGGTGAAATTGTTGCAGTTCCAAGAGAGCAGATTGTAGTCTTGTGCACGGAAGCGCTCACGTAGGTCGGGAAGCAAGGCGCCCTCGAACGTTTCGCGATCTATCGATGTAGCGCCGAGGTCGAAAGTCTCAATAGGTGATCCATGGTGGGAAGCACCCGGATAGGTGACCGAGATGCCTTGGCCGAAGAAGTACTCTCGATCCCAGGCGACTATGCTGGTGTGCCAGATACCATCGATCTGTCTTCCGGTGAGAGGTAGCGACATCTGGCGGGCCATGCCCCTCGAGAGGTCGTAGACGTACAGCTTGACCGTGTGCTCTGCATCCTCTGAGGTCGCCATCGTGTCGAAGTTGAGTCGCCAGTGGGAAGTGGAAGGTGAAGCGACGAGCAAGTGCGCAGCTCAGCATCCTTCATGAATCTTCTCCTGGCTGAGCGAGCCGGTTCAGGGTCCAAAATTTAAGACTCGTCATCCTTCCATGCTGCAGACGCCAAAAAACCTCCACTCTGGGCAATTCCCAAGAATGTGAGATCGCCCCTTTCCAATGCCTCTTCTGGAAAAATCGTGGCTTAAGCTCCATTTTCCCACTCGGACTCCTTGCATGGTTCGCACACGCTTTCAACGCGGACAGTATACAGCATCTGAAAGCGACATTCGTGTCCGACACCTCGTTCCATGTCCGAGCCTAGATACGGAACACGAAAGGCACGCGTGACGAGAAGGCGGCCGTGAGTGTGAAAGCTTCAGTCGCTGAAACGTGTGGCAGCGAGCCACAAAGTTGTCCTGTCAGGAGCGCTTAACTTGGCTGCTTTCTGTTCCCACCGCTCGCTTGAGCCACCACACTCGAGACTGGCGTTGCGTGGCGTGGCGTGGCCTGAGCAATTTTGAACGCAGCTCGCGCGAGCCAACTGACTGACACAGATCACGCGCCCAAACACACTCAGCTTGTGTCACTCTCGCTCTCTCTCCGCGATTTTTCTGTAGTCAGTCAGTCAGGGTCTGAGAGTCAGATGCAGGCTCGCAAGCGAGCATTGCGCGCTGTAGCTTCGGAAGGCAAAGCGTTGACCCTGATTCCGCCCGTTTGTGTGAGCATTCCTTCCCTCGCGCTGCTGCTCCGTGTTGCTGTGCGCTTTCGCTGTAAGCATGTTGCGTCTGCTGACCCTCCTTCGACACCATCACATCGCCTTCCTTCCCTTGCGACCTCAACGTACCGGTTTCAGTCCTCCCCGCGGATTCTTCCTTCCCTACTGCTGCATAACACTTCCGTAGCTTCGGCTGGATCACGATGGTCAAAGAGGTCTCGTCCGCCGCCGAGTTCGACGCTGAGCTCAGCGCGGCAGGCTCCAAGCTTGTCGTGGTCGACTTCCACGCTGTTTGTAAGTGCTTACCCCCTCCTTTGATGGATCGTGCCTACGGCCCAGCCTGCTCACAAACGCCGACGCTCTTTCTTTGCTTCTCTGCGCAGGGTGTGGACCATGCAAGGTCATCGCACCTGTCTTCCAGCGACTTGCATCACAGGTAAGATACTCTTGGCACGGCCATTCGGACCACCTTTGATCAAGCTGCTAACCCACACGACGGGTTTGCACAATTCGAAACCCTACTTTGCCACACAGTACACCAGCGTCGTCTTCCTCAAAGTCGACGTCGACCGTGTGCAGCCTGTCGCGCAGCGATACAGCGTTCGTGCCATGCCCACCTTCCTTTTCCTCAAGAACAAGTGCGTCGTCGACACACTTCAGGGCGCTGACCCCAACCGTCTCACAGCGCTCGTCAAGCAGCATTCTTCTGGCGCCTCGTCTGCTTTCTCGGGCTCGGGACAAACACTCTCGGGCAGCGGCTCTTCGTCCAACTCGTTTGGTGCGCGAACCGTCGCCGGCATCATAGACGGTCATGTAAGCTTCGAAAACCTCCTTCCCTTGCTTGTTCTCGCCGCCTACCTTCTGTATCTCTACGTCGGCCAGTAGCGCACATCGATGCCATCTTCAACACTGCTTTCAACCATGCATCTTTGTGTCTGCCCGTGATCGGTTTTGGATAAGATCAGCCAAGCTGACCCGAAATCAACTTCCTCCCCCCCCTTCCCGCTCTCCTTTGTTCCATCGCCCTTCATCCGCAATTTCGGCTCGGCTGAACGGCTGCAACACCACAGTCTTCCCTCCTCAAGACTGTGGAGTCAAATCGCTCGTCGGCGTTGAACGAAAAGCCGGATCATCGACTGCAGGACATTCTCAACGGCCCCAGCGGCGGCAAGTGGTTGGAGAGCGATGCCGACGAGCAGCTTCTCATTCACCTGACGGTACGTCCCGACTTTTGACTCCATGTTCGATCGTGCAAGCTTAACTGACCCGCCACCACCCTTGGATGAACGCTTTGGTGTCCACAGTTCAAGCAGCGAGTCAAGTTATCAGGGATTCTGCTTAGGACGCTCCCCTCCTCGTCGAGTCACGCGCCTAAACAGGTCAAGATCTTTGCCAACCGACCAGGTCTCAGCTTCGACGATGCGACCGCGGACACGGCGGATCAGGAAGCGCAACTCACCGAGGAGCACGTTCGCGGAGGAGAGAACGGTGGCGGCGGCAAGGTATTCTCACTCCGCTTCGTCAAGTTCCAAAAGGTCGATTCGCTCACCGTCGCCGTCCTTTCCAACCAAAGCGACGAGGAGACCACACGCATCGACGCCATCGACGTCTTCGGCGTGGCTGACCAAACCACGGACATGAGCGAGCTGCAGAAGATCGCTGCCGAGGGCGAATCACGCGACATGGACTACCGCACAGCTTCACGCACCGGTCTGAAAGGCGGCAGCTCGCCCGGCAGCTTCAAATCCGGATTCAGTGCGCCGAGAAGCTCCTCCATCCCCAACATCTCGGCCTACGCAGAGCGTCCGTCGCGGCACGGCCGATCGCACTCGACATCGAGCCTCAACCCTCCGATGCCCAAATACAGGCGATCCACCTCGTCGGCCTCGGCACCTCCGATGCAGCTCGTCGACGAGGAAGACGAGGAGGGATACGACGGCTCCACCGACCGTCGCCGATCCGAGGCAGGGTTGGGTCAGCACATTCCGCAGGCCCCGCCCTCGATGACCGAAGAGGAAGAGGCCGAATTCGAAGCAGCCCAAAAAGCGGCTCGCGACACTCTCAGCGGTTGGCACTATGCACCGCTCGGTGTCGCGCTCGCGCCTCCCCTCGGCGCGCTTCTCGGCGGACACTCGGACGCGTGGTCCGACGCGATCCTGCTCGTCCTCGCCACCTTTTGGCTCTACCAATTCCTGCGCATCCCTTGGGAGATCTACTACGCCTCCCGCACCCGAAATGTCCTCTCGCACGACCACGACGAGGACGAGATCGACCAAGACGCCCCTCCCAAATCAACCCCCGAAACGACCGAGCAGAAGGAAGCCCGTGCCGCCGCCGCCGCCGAACTTCGCCGATCCGAACTCCTGAGCCTCATCTTTTGCGTCCTCAGCCCGCTGCTGGGCGCCTACATGTTGCACTGGATGCGCGAGACCATGACCGACGGCAACAAGTATCTCAACACGTTCAACATCCGCCTCTTCACCCTCGCCGCCGGCATCAAACCTTGGTCGCACGCCACCTCCCTCATCCGACGCCGTATGCTGCATCTGCAGGAGGAGGTGCATCATCCTTCCTCGAAGGTCGAAAAATTGAACCAGCGACTTCGACGTCTTGAAGCCGACCTGTCGAGCCTGCGCAAGCTGTACGCGACCAAGAACGAGCTCCGCGTTCTTCGCGAGCACGATGCACAGCTCGGACGGGCGGTGCGTCGGTCTGAGAGGAAGGAAGAGCATCTGCGACTGTCCGCCGAGGAGAAGTTCAGCATCGTCGAGGGCCGGCTCGAGGACCTTCTGCGCGAGGTGGCTATCAACGCCGAATTGATCGAGGACGAACGACGCGAGAGGGAGCAGGCGGCCAGCATCCGGATTTCGCTCTTCGAAGCGGTCAAGTATCTGCTTGGTTCGGGTCACGTGCGTCGAACGACACCGAAGCACTATCTCCACGACATGCCGCGTAGCCTTCCGTCGACGGCATCGCTCGGACTAGGAAGCATCTCGCAGGAGTCGGAAGCGAGCCTCGAACCCGCCTCTCAGACTCTCAGCCCCCCAGGACCGCCCCGCACAATCGCCACTGCTCGCGACAAGTCACCCTCCGGCCGACCCAAACCCCATTCCGAACCTCTCCCATCCACCACCGCCCGCACGCACACCGACGCGGTCCTCCCACGTCCACGCCCCATACACCACGTCTCGGACCCCTGGTGGGAACGCGGTGTAGCCTTCTACCTTTTCCTGCCGCTCAACGTCTCTAGCGCTGCGATCCGGTTCGCCGGCGAGAAAGTCAAGCACATTCTCGAGGACTCTGAACAGGAAGCGGCGCGCAACCAGCGCAAAACGCTTCAGTATCAGAAGCATCTTGCCGACCAACAGCTGCAGCAGCACCAGCGCAAGATGTCGCAGCAGCAGCAGCAGCAGCAGATGTTGAGTCCGACGCGCAACAGGGGCGGACAGCAGATGCCCGGGATCAAGATCGCTACTGCTGCCGCCGGTCGTGCTCGCTAGGCCTCAACCGCTCGCTTCTTCACGTTATCAGACCCTCGTTTCAGTTTCCCACGTTATCGGATTTCTTGTTGATACCCTTCCCCACACGCACACATACCTGCACTCCATTCTCACGGATGCCCGTCTTCTAACATTGTACATCTCTCGTCTGTATCTCTACCACCGCAATGGAACCGTTCAATACGCAATCAACCACACCGCGCTCGCCGTAATCCCCACGCCCACCACGACCATTACGCCATGAACAATCCTACTCGTATGTCCATCGTTCAGGAACACGCCCTCTGTCTCGTCGAAGTCCACCTGTTCCTTCTCTAGCTCCCTCTCGGCGCCCAAATAGTCCACTAGCCCCGTTACGAGCGACAGTATCGACAAGGCGAAAAACACACCTGCGAACACCTTTGTTGACAGCGGAAGATGGTCCCAATCGACCGGTTCAGTGCGACGTTTGTGTGGGGAGTACTCGCGGGCGGTATCCGGAAGCTGCAGTTGGAGGAGGAGCGAGGCGGAGAGGATGGAGAGGAGGCACGAGAGACGGAGCCAGGAGAAGAAGTTTCGTTCTCGAGCAAGAAAGTCGCGCGCCGAGGAGGAGGATGTTTGGTGGACGGTGAAAAAGTCTCGTATCGCCCGAAGGGGTCGACGCAAGGGAGAGGTCGAGTGGAGTTGCACTTCGGTAGGCTGTCCAGCTGAGTCGTGTTGGGGGGTGTAAGGGCCGTCAGGTTGCTCAATCGTGATCAGCGAGCTATCCTTTCGGATCGTGCGAGTCCTGGACGTGCCGCCGTTCGACCGACTCGCTGTGCCATCCAGAGATCCATCTCCCTCCGCTTCCGGCGTTGCGACCTGAGGCCCCTTGAAGGCGTTGAACACCGAGCCTCGCGCTGTCCCTGCTTGCTGCTGTCGCTGCTGCGAGCTCGACCCACTCGGACTGGGCGGCCTCGACGACTCTGGCGTCACATTCTTCGACCCAGGCGACCTCGGGGACAAGGCACGCGGATAGGCATTCGGGATGTGCAACGACAGACGACCGCTCCCACTTGCGCTGCTCTTAGGTCGATGGCCGCTTGCTTCGGATAGGCCGGTGTTGATGCGCTTGAGGCCTCCAAGGCCGGTATTATCCTGTGAGCTGAATCCTGCCGGCATATTCAAGTCAACGTCTTGGTGCTCGACAGTGACAGTGGCCTCTTGAGCAGCGTCAAGAACGATGCGATGATGGCAACGACCCTTGATCTCGAAAGGCGGTCTTCCATGACCCTTGAAAGCCAAGAAAATGCACGCCTGCATGACGTGATTCCACGGGGCCAGCATGTGAGAGCCCTATTTACAGTGTGGAGCCAAGCTGGGAGCGGGTCTAACAGATCGACAAAATCTGCTGGTCTTCTTGGACACCAAGCTTCAATGCGTGTCCCGGACAAGTATCCGCCGCACCGAGACTGATTGGTCCGCCATTGCTGTTCTGAGCGATCAGTTGTTCCTCGTGCGACAGAGACAAACCAAAAGCCGATATCAAAAGAGGATCTCGGTCGACGGCGAGGTTGCGCTTGGACCCTGACTTGGCGCGGCTTCGTGGCGCTGTCACCGTTGTTTGAATGGGTACCTTACCCGGAGTGAAAGCATCGCTCTTCTATCCGGCATCCTGCTGCGTCTCGTCGCAGGGTTCCGTCGGAGTATCATCTTTCAGCGTAAGAGGCGTTCGGAATCCTTTTGTCAACGGACAAACGTAGGACTGCAGGCAAAAGTTCGACAGAGCAGAATAGCAACAATGGCAAAGTGTCGTTCCTTGCGAGAGCGAATTGTGACTTCGGTGGGGCCTGCAGCGTCTATTGTTCGGAAGCGAAGCGGTGATTGCAGCATGATCGACCCGCAGTGTCATTCCGAATGCCGAGTCGCTCGGGCATGACGGTCAGCCATATGGTTGACGTTGACGAAATGATTCGTATCCCGCCCAGCGGCGTGGCTCTCGAATTCCCACGCCTCTCGACAACACGAAAACGCCTCCCTCGCTCAGCGGGGCGCGCAACTCCCTTTTTTTTTTCCTTCTTGACGGCCGCGGAGTTGGAAACTATTAGTGCTTACGCTGAGCCTCGTGGAACGGTTGCTCGTTGCCAACTATGCGGTCTGGTAGCCCCGACGCCGAATCGTTGACGTATTTCGACGGTCGGATCATCGTATCATCCTTTCGAGCATTCTAGGACCGACGATCACTGACTAGGTAGCGTGGGAGAAAGAGGCCAAGTGGACTGATCCTTGCCTCAAGAGTGCGCTGCGCTGAAGCTAGAAAAGTAGTCGCCGTATCATTGTAGGCATCTGCAGACCACAATAGCGGACGAGGAACGCCATGGCCTCGCATCGATGGTGGCGGAGATCTAGCTGAGAAGCCTAGAGCGAGGAAGGAAGTGGGAAGGGAGGGAAGAGAGGTTGAACAGTCAAGGGCATGGAACGCGACCATGGCGCACCTTGCCCCTTGCTTGCGCCCGTGCCACGATCCATTCTTTGCCACCTCCCCCTTGTCGTCAACCTTGCGTACCTTGCTTTATCTTTGTCTCCCATGAGTTTGGCATGCCTGGACCTTTGCCACGACTCCGACGAACAGTAGAGAGAACCAGACAGTCACAGCGTCGGATGCCTCCGACACCGTCAACGATGGCTATCGATTCGAATGTGACGCTTCCAAAGAAATTTCAGCCCATCTCGACCCCTTTCTTCTGGCCTTGTTCGCCAAAAAGCATCAGCTGAGCTAGAACAATGGGGAACCGCCAAATTTCGGAACGAGTCCTAAGCGCTCTCTCGGCTGTTTCACACCAGCGCAGCGTACATTGGCCGAAAAGATTCGCGGTGAAGCTCTTGACGGTCACGTCCAGCTCACACGCTGGAAAGAGAGAAAAAAGAGGGAGAAGAGGTACAGTGTTGGATTCAGGTCGCTTAGAGCGCGGCCTCAAAGCGTTCAGCGAGACATACGCGAGGACGAAGCAAGACTTGATCCTTGCCTGCCATTTGAGGTTGGCGAGAAGAAAGGGAGGCGGCACGACAATTTGCAACGTCACAAAGGTATGCAGCTGCATGCACGTCAAGCAGATCTGTGCACGCCTGCCTGCAGCTCGTCGTGCAGCAGCGAGGGCGAACTTGGTCGGTGTTCTTCTTGCCCCTTGTTCTTCTTCCAAGGTTCGCCCGGGTTGTCCGTGATAAGTTAGCCGCCTTTTTCGCAAATCACTTCCTCGACTGACTTTTCTGTGATCACGTTTCATGCATGGGCTTTTGCTTGTATGCACGAATGCTGCTCCGCTTGATCAATGGATCGAACGATTTCTTCTTGGGCGCTATTGATGCTCTGCTCTGCTCAGGACGGATCGGAATGGCCCGACTTGGCTTGTTGCTGCTGAAAGACAATGACCCACTGTGGCTGAACGGGAATGGAAGGAAGGAAGGAGGGAGGGAGGCAGCTTCGGTTGTTCCGGCCCCTCTTGCAAGGGGTCAGAGCGCAGCATTTGAGCTGTCAAGACCATCTTCACCGCCGACCAAGAGTGGGTGATAAGGCCCTTTCACCCTCTCTCGCTCGGCACCATTTTAGCCACAGCCATTGAGCTCGTTTCGAGGTCGCTTCTTCTTCTTGGTCGATCTAAGCCCACCCTGTTCTCACCCCGCTCTTGCCGTTTCTCTTGGTATTCGACCGCGACGGCGACTCCGCAGTGTCAGCATTGTCTCTCAGATCTCGTCACAGACCTCGCGTCTTGTTGCCGAGGATCCTTTCCTTTCGCCATGTCCGATTTTTTTGCGCTTGTCACGAGCCTTGACCCTTGCTTCGGCAATGGGTGGGTGACTTTGAGATGGTCCATGCAGCGAAGAACTGAGTGATTGGCTTGCTGAAGGTGGCTGCCCATTCTCCTCGGTCGCGACTTGCATCAGCAGCAGCAGATGAAGCGCAACCGCAAGGAGCATCCCACCTCTTCTGTCCCTGGACAAGTCCGGCCCGCACTAGCGCCACACCGAAAAAGGCCGTCCCTGCCTCGCCACCCTCCTTGGCTCGAGCTTGCTTCTTACAGCATAGCGTACCTCTTTTGTCTGTCTGTCTGTGTGTGTGATACTGTAGAGAGTTGTTTCGAGTGCCTGATACGTGTATGCGCTTCAAGATGGCCTTCGCTTCTGCTGCAGGAAGCGCCTGGACTTTCCCACCGCGCTCAACCTTAAAGGTCACAAAGGGAAGTCTCTTCGAGCAGCTTTCCCTTCCTCCTCTCTCTCTCTCTCTCTCTGAATCTTCTTAACCTTCACGGATCTGATCCATCTGCTTCTCTCCTCCTTCTTTCCTTTCCTCCTTCCTTCTTCCACTTCCTCCTCGCTTCATAAGAGAAGAACGTCAAGACCAACTGCGCCTCTCCTTAAAGCAACCCCTGTCTCGAGCTGTCGTCGCAACCTTTCATCTGATTGCTTCCCGCCCGTCTCCTATCTCGCGCATGCACCTGCAGTCCTGGTCCCGCCCTCTGTAAAACCGGTCGCTCGTTCCGGTACCGACGATCTCATATCTGCAAGCATACCCATCGACGTCCTCTTCGCCACAAGCCACAATACAGACTTCATTTCGAACGACATTGATCCCACCTGCTTCCGCCTGCACGTTCATCATACCCCTCCGGCGAACCTCATCTTCGCCTCTGCATTCGATACCACATTCTTCTTCCTGCAAGCATCCTCAAGTAATCGCTCTTCAAGCATCCACCCCATCATCTTCTACACTTCGCATTCTGCTCTTTCTTCCTCTCCTTCGTCAACCCGGACCAAACGAACACCATACAACATGACTGTCATCAAGACCGAAAGCCCTCGAGGACGTTCCCCCGGCCCTGCAGCCGATCGACGCGAGTCGAGCATTGGCGTCCATGGTATGGAGCGTTGCGACTCTGCTCAGAGCATCCCACCGGTACGAACAAGCAAGAGACGCAAGCGATCCGAGCTCTCCCCCTCGTCCAAGGCGACGCACAGCATCATCGAAAAGGAGCGCAGAGAAGCCATGAACGAAAAGTTTTCGGAGCTCGCCGCCAACATCCCGGAACTCGTCGAGGCCATCGCAGCCGGCAAGCGTCCCACCAAGGGCGAGATTGTCAAGGCGAGCATCGCAAGGCACCAGGACCAGGAGCGACGCGTGCGCGAACTGATGCACGAAGTGCAGATGCTTCGTTCCGGTAGCAACGGTGCGAGCACTCCCAACAGCTTCTCTGCGCTCGAGACGCCGAGTCCACTGACCAGTGTCGCGCCCGAGCCGGTTCTGTCGACGCCTCAGCTGTCGATGCCGTATCAGGTTCAGGCCTCGCACCCGATCGGACTCGCTACCGGTACTGCGCAGGGCAATCTGTGGGTCGGTCATCTGCTCGACAAGAGCCCCGTTTCGCTCTCTTTCGAGGCCCCTCCGCCGATGCCACTTGTCCCTGATCTGGGCCAGCAGCCGGTCTCGCCCTTCAAGCAGTCGTCGATGATGAGCTGGAACCTCTCCTCCTATCCCACCCCGCTAGACCCCTCGTCGCTCTCGATCGCCATGCCCACCTCCAACTTCATGAAGAGCTTCTTGGACGCCTCCTCCCTCGACCACTTCAACAACCGTCGAGGCAGCGACGAAACCGCCCCCACATCCACCTCGGGCTTCTCGTCGCCCACCTTCTCCACGTCGTCGGACAGCAACTCGTCATTCAGCACCGATATAGGCGACGAAAGGAGGTTCTTGGCCGAGAGCATGGCGTTTGAGCCGTTTGCCATGGCGACGACGGCGAATGTGGTGGAGCAGACGCCGTTGACGAGTCTGGTGGGTCTGCCGGCGATGGGTGAGGTGATGGGGGGAAAGGAGGGGAAGGGAAGGAGGATCGGTGTCAGGAGGGGGAGGAAGGGCGAGTGTAATCAGGAGGAGATGTCGAGCCCGTTGACTGCTTCACGTGCCGCTAATGTGTGAGCGGGCGTGTCGAGAAAGTGGTGATCCTGTAATAAAGTTTCCGTTTGCTACTATACACGCTGCTCATTGTGCTCAGGTTTGTCATTGATGTGAGGCACCGACGATCACAGTCGTCTACAAGCCTTGAGGTTGAGCATACTGTAACATACGTGAACTAATACATCTACTCCTCACCGTCGTCCACAAAGATCTCCCGGTACTTATCCAAGATCGTCTCGACCGCTCTACACTGAAAACTCATATCGTGAATCTGAATACCGTTGCCCACCCCACCTGCTCCATCCTCGTACCCGGTCGGTGGGGGCGAGAGCAGCGTTGGACCAAATACGATCGCCAGATTACTCGCGCTCATCTGATTCAGATGTTCGCAGCTCTTGACCCTATCCAGGTGACCCATAAGATACTTAAGCGTGGCGTAATTTGCATCGGGTAGTTCGTTGACTCGTTCGTGCAGACGGATGTGTCGTAGGCGGTCGTTGTCGATCTTGGCCGCTTCGATGAAGCCCGTGTAGAGCTCGTGGGTGAGCAACGGTTCGGGCAGTTCGCGGAACCAAAGCTTCAGACAGCCAGCGACAATGTTGATGTCCTGAATCGCCTCGTCCGTCGTCAAATCTACACTAGTCCAGTCGGCATCGAATTTGCTTTTGAGCTTCTGCACCTTTGAAGTGGTGCCCGAGAGTCGATAGATACCCATATTTTCGATACCGAGCTCTTCGATGGCCGTGGCGCACTTTTCGAGGATGGGTGGCATCTCAACGCCGTCCCGTGCCATCTGTTCGGCTAGGTCGATGCCGAAGATCGGTCGATCCGAGACGGGAGCAGTGCGGCTGCCGCCAGGAAGGGCTTTGGACGTGCCGGGGTGGTTGAGGAATCCTTCCTCGTACGGACCTTCGCGTCGGGGACCCTTGTAATCGCGACCGTGAGCGACTTGGTAGTTGGCCATGTACTGCTTGAAATCGGCCCGGTTGTCGATGGTCTCCACAGCACCCTTGAGACCGCTATTGGCGGGTACGTCGGTGCCGACGGGTGAGATGGTCATGCCGTCGTTGAGCACGGTGCTCTCGAACAGAAAGGCGTAGCGTGCGAGGTGGTATTGCGTGCCGTTGTCGATTTCTTCGGCGTTTTCCTTGAGAGTGCGCAGGATGCGGGGTAGTTGGAGGTTGAAGTACTCCTGCCGCACGCCTTGCGTGGATAGTACCTCTCGGCGGAAAGCGTCGCTGGCGCTGCTCGTTCGTGCACGGATCTCCTCTTCCTGCTTGAGAATCTGTTGCGGATTCTTGTTCTTGAACAGCAACCCGCTCTTTCCAATCGCCTTGCCCAGCGTTCGTTTGCCGCTGCTGACACCGCCACCCCCGCTCGACTGGATCTCGCCAGACTTGGTCGACTCGCCGCTCTTCAACAGCAGCAGCCTCTCCAGATCCTCCGCAGCCGTATCAAACCGCCCACGCGCCTTCTCCACCCCAGCCTCGGCATCCTGCAGATTCTTCTCCAACCGCGAGCCCGTCTCCCTCGCCTGCTTGCGACTCTTGTCCACCTCCTTGGCCAAGTTGCTCAGCTCGTCACTCATCTCGTTGAGCTTGGCGGCGAAGCGCAGACGGTTGTCGGCGAGCGTCTCGTGGGTCTTAACGATCGAGTGCCACGATTTTACGAAGGTGCCTGCTTTGGCGTCGCTGAGCGAGTAGGTCTCAAAGGTGGAGCGGGAGAGCTTGACCATGCTGCGTGCGTACTCCTCCTCAATAGCGGCGCGCTTCTTGAGGAAGACCGAAGCTTCGCGGGCCGAGACCATGCTCTGCTTGATACGGTCGAAGAGGAGAGGCATGCCACAGTCGATATCGCAAAGCGAGCGGAGGACGCCCTCGTCGAAGTTGGTGGGAACGATCTCGTCCATGGTGGGGCCGTTGTTGGATGCCGAAGCGGTCAAGTCGCGGGAGGAGAGGCTGTTGGAGGGGAGCTGGTTGAAGGTGCTGGCTGTAGCGCTCGGCGGCATGCTCGTTTCGGCAAAGCTGCTCGAGGTTGGCAGGCCAGGAGCGGTGGAGCTGCTCTGAGTGCTGTAGCGAGCGGTGGAGCCGAGATCGGTCGACGACGCATCGGTGGCAGCGATATATCCCCTGGCGTCTTCGTATGCTGCATGTTCGGCTAGGGTGGGTGTTGCGAGCGCTGATGAACCTTCGTACTGTGCTGGCTGTTTGGCGGCACGCGTTTCGATGTGATTGAGATCCGACATGCTGAGACCGTCCGTGTATAGATGTGCGTTCTCGTAGCCTGTAGCAGAAACGTCCGAGTAAGCGTCGTTGATTGCGTCGCTGTGGTGGAACTGGGCTTCGTTTGACGACATGTCCGACTGGTTGCCAGGCGAGGTGCCAAAGGGGGCAGCGCCCTGAACATGCGGGCTGAGACGATGCGGACTGACATTGCTGTGGTCCGCGGCCCCACCGAGCCAGGCGCCCTCCTGCGCGTTTGTCTTGTGATAATCCGAGTTCATCGGTGCCGTCTTGGAGGAAGCACGAGGCCGAGTCTGGAGCTGTATGGATGGAGAAGCCGCGGATGGCTCACTAGCAGGCAGTTCAGCAGCGGTCGTAGTGCCGGTGGATCGTTCCAAGGCGAAATGCGTCGCGGCTGGACCTTCGTAGGAAGAGCCGAAGTCAGGATCGAGGTCGGAAGCGGCTCCGATGGGACTGAGGGTCGTTTGTAGCGGCGCACCACCGAAGAGGTCGACCGTCGATACACTTGTGATGGGCGTGCCTGAGCCCTTCCGACCGAGTGATGGAGAGGCAGCGCCACTAGCGGTGGGCGAAGAGGATGATGCAAGCTCGTCGGTGTGCAGCCGATCTCGGGAAGCTCTGCTGGTCAAGGAGACGACCGAACTGCGGAATTTGCTATTGGACAGGCTGAGGTTGCTAGTGGTACGCTTGCGAAGGAATTGAGGCGTCGATGGGGCCATGGATCTCGACCCTGGACGAGATGAGCAGGGTGGACGGTGACCGGACGGTGTAGTGGATGTCGTGGATGAACAGACGATGGCAGGAAGGATGTGCCCGTTTGCCGGAACGCGCCGTAAGACCACCGAGCTCCCACACTATAGTCCAATGCCCTCTGATACGCTGACCAGAGTCTACTGATGTGACCGGATTCGAGCGGGATGAGAAGGGATGAGGAGATGCGAAGAGTTGGATGAAAGAGAGAGAGACCCTTTCAAGTTGTCAAACGGACCAGCCGATGCGAGGGCACGGCAAAGCCTGCATTCCTAAACGCCCTGACCAGGGTCCGAGCGCCAATCTGTTAGAGCGTCCTCTCTGCCTGCGGGTCAAATTGGAATGTTCCAAATGTCAGGCGTGCTCGCTACGACCCACGATCTCGCCCTCATGCAGCTCCCCGACGTTGAAGCGGCGTCGAATCCAAGTCATCGGGGATGCGAGCACATCGAGCGACCCTTATTGTTCAGTGACCGCGGCCCAGAAGGCTTTGCAACACTCATGGCCCCAGTCATGGAAAGAGGACGATTGAGATACCAGACATGGCTCCGGCGACACAGCACGACGTACACCCGTACAAACGGTAATGCTCTGCGTCTGTCTGTCTTTCCACGGAAGACTTGGAACTTCGAGGGTCCAGCCTTCCTTCAGCCAGACCTTTCCCTCTTCAAGAGGCGTGGGTCGCGCCCATTTTGAAATCCGACTGGCATTGATTACAGTTGACAAGCAGCTTTCTGTATTCTCTTTCGATTGAGATTCGACTTGAAAAGACCCGATCTGGTCTTGTTTAGGCTGAGACGCAACCAACACGAAGCTCAGGTACGCAGCCCGCCGCCGCTTGTCGTTATCTCAGCGCTATTGTGCGCAGTCATTCGTTCCGATCTGTGATTAGTCCGACGGGAGCGCCCAAATGTGTGTGTGTGTGTGTGTGCGATCTGTGATGGCAGCTGAGGATGGGAGGAGGATGTGAACACCGGCTGGTCCGACCATCCGCGCTCGATGAGGGAGGGCAAGCGCTTCAGGGTGCGTGCACACTGCCTCGGAGAGCGAGTGACAGCAGACAGACGCAAAGCCGATTGGCAAGTGCGCAGGGAGCAACAGCAGCCAGCGTGCTTGCTTGCTCGCTTTCTCTGGCCTTGGCGCGACTCAGAGGTCGGACCCCTCAGATGAAACCTTTTTGAGTGTCGCTCTCGGCAAGTCTCGCATAGAGAGACAGACACACACACTCACCATCCACTTCCTTCATCTTGGTGGTTCCGCTTGTTCCACATCCGCCTGCAGCTGCGATAGATCATACTCGACTTCACTCTGACAGTCTTACTGGCATCATCTCGACCTCTGCTACATCTCGGCACTCACTTTTCATCTTCATCACGACCGCTCAGGGCGTCGACTTCACCATCGACAACAACATTGCCCTCCCATCTTCATTTCCGTTAGGCGCGATTCGACACGCGCTGATTGCGTCGGACGTGAACCTTTCGATCCGTCAGCTTTCGTCTCTATCTTTCTTAGCTGCTCCATCATTCAGCAGCCGCGATTTCATTGCCAGGCGACTAGTCCAGGCTCGAAACGAGACGACACCTTATAAAGCCAACATCCAGTCAAAGACAACCTGCACATCTCGCTACGTCTTGCTGCCTCCGTCGTCTTGCTTCGCGGACCGTAACAGCTCCAGCTCTTTGCTCGGTTCATCGAACCCTTGAGCGCTTTTCGACAACATGCAGCAATCACCCAAACGCTCGGTCATCAAGCATCCTCATGACTTTCAGGGCGCTCAGGTGATGCCCAGCACTGCGAGTGCTCTTGCCGACGCTGCAGCCCGCTCTGGACCTTCCTCGGCCTACCCTCACAACGATCCTTCGTCATCAACTCCCAACTATCTCAAAGGTGTTGAAGGCATTGGCGGCTCAGACGGTGCCTTCACAGGTCTAGGCGGCAGCTTTGACTTTGCCGATATGACCCTGGTCCCACAGCGCAGTGCGCCAGCCCCGCCTAACAGCAACATGGCATCCGGCTCCAACTTTGCTTTCCAGGGCTCATCTGCCTCGTCATCCGCGTCGCCTACTTCTGCGTCCATTTCGTCCTTTGGCAATGGCTCCTCCAGCTCCGCCGCAGCTGCTTACCGTCCCAAGCCTACAGTCAACACGTCGGCCAATGCATTGCATGGCCCCAAATCTGGCCTCCCCACACAGACCGGCCTTCCATTCAGCGTGTCAAGCCTCTCGAACAATCCACCAGCTGCATCGCCCATCAACGGTCCTACCTCGGCGATGCCCTGGTCAACGCAGAATCCAGCGACTTCGGGGGCAAGCGCTCCCTTCCCGCCACGGCCAGTTCGATCCAACACTTCCGGTCCTGATACGTTCCAGACGATCTCGTCGGTCAGTGCTTCCCAGCATGTCGCACCTGTCATGGCACAACGCTCTCATTCGAGCATCGGTCCTCAGCAGCATCAGATGTCTTCTCCCCACATAAACCAATCGTCGCTGACACTCGAGAGCGACTCGGTCCCACCACTCACCACCCAGAGCCAAATCGTTCATGGCAGCAGAGACCGTGAAAGGAGTCGCGATGGCACTGCGACACCTGGAGGCAGGAACACCTTCAAGAGTGTCTTTGGCGGCTTTGTCAACTCGATGAGCGACGTCTTTTCTGCTCAGAAGAAGATCGAGATTTCAACGCCTTACGACCCGGTGCATTTGACCCACGTCGGCTTCAACTCGGACACGGGCGAGTTTACTGGTCTGCCGAAAGAATGGCAGCAGCTCTTGCAAGAGTCGGGCATCTCGCGTCAGGATCAAGAAGCCAATCCTCAGGCCGTCATGGACATCGTCGCTTTCTATCAGGACGCTGCCACGAGCCAAGGCAACACGGATGTGTGGAAAAAGATGGGTGCCGCCAAGGGCAACCATGCTCCAGGCACACCACGCACCGATACTAGCAGTGAAGACGGCGTCAAGGGCTCAACTCAGCCCATCCTGTACGAAAAGCCTCGAGCTGCACCAGCTCCACCTGGTGGAATGTACGCCAAGCGACCAGGAGACGTTGGCAGCCCCGAGCTTCGACAGGCGCCTGGATCTGCAAGCAGCTCTGCAGAGACTTTGCTCAAGGCGTCGCGTCCTGCTCCCGCGCCTGGCGCACCCAAATCGGGCTCGCCATCTCTCGGTACCAAGCCGAGCTCAGGGCAACGTCCTCCTGAAGGGCATACCGTCGGTGTTGCTGCCAACGGCGCCTCCTCAGCGACTGCAACATCGTCGTCGTCGTCGTCTTCGGCAGCGAACAAGAACGTCAAAGGACCCGGAGCCGTACCGCGAAGACGAGAGACCAAGAAGAGCACCATCAAGGACTCGGAAGTTATCGCCAAGTTGCAAGCCATCTGCACCGACGCCGACCCGACCAAGCTGTACCGCAGTCTGCAAAAGATCGGTCAGGGTGCCAGTGGCGGCGTGTTCACAGCCTATCAGGTGGGGACCAACATGTCGGTGGCGATCAAGCAGATGAACCTGGAGCAGCAACCCAAGAAGGATCTCATCATCAACGAGATTCTCGTCATGAAGGAGTCGCGACATCGCAACATTGTCAACTATATCGACTCATTTCTGTTCAAAGGCGACCTGTGGGTGGTCATGGAGTACATGGAGGGTGGCAGTCTCACCGACGTGGTGACCTGCAATATCATGACCGAGGGCCAGATCGCCGCTGTCAGTCGCGAAGTGCTCGAAGGTCTGCGACACTTGCACGAACACGGCGTGATCCACCGCGATATCAAGTCGGACAACGTGCTACTCAGCTTGCAAGGCGACATCAAGCTCACCGATTTCGGCTTCTGCGCTCAGATCGGCGAGTCGCAAGCGAAGCGTACCACCATGGTGGGCACACCGTACTGGATGGCACCCGAGGTGGTGACGCGCAAGGAGTACGGACCCAAGGTGGACATTTGGAGCTTGGGCATCATGTGCATCGAGATGGTGGAAGGCGAACCGCCGTACCTCAACGAGAACCCGCTTCGAGCGCTCTACCTCATTGCCACCAACGGAACCCCCAAGATCAACAACCCGGAGAACCTCTCGAATACTTTCAAGGACTTCCTCAAGACGAGTCTGGACGTGGACGCCGAGCGACGACCCGATGCTGTGGGCATGCTGGCGCATCCGTTCCTGAAGCGATCCGAGAGCTTGAGGACGTTGGCGCCGCTGATCAAGGCTGCTCGCGAGCAGACGCGCAAGTCATAGAGGCAGAGGCGACGGTAACGAGGCGCATTGCTTCATCTCACGGCAATTCACACGTTCCCTGTGGTCTAATGACATGTTTGTCTGCATCCACGATCTTTGTCTACAACAAGAACAATCACATACACCGTCACGTTCATCTCGGTCGCTGTGGCTTGCTAGCAGACCGTGGTGGCTATGACACATGATTTTTGACTAGATTGAGACGCTTGAAGACGACTGTCGCTGCGCAAACTGAAACGAAGCGCCCGCTCACACGCTGTCCCGCTCGACACTATACAACCGAGGATGAAGGGAGCACCGTGGGTGAGCGTCCCCTCGCTCGATGTCGTCCAACATGGCTACTGACAGGGCCCAACCAGAATATTTGTATTGACGGCAGGGTCCTTCTTGGATTTAAAAAGTGCGGACCGGAATACAAAAATGGGCACCTCAAACACCGCGACATTCAATTCCAGCGGTAGGGAAGGCGAGTCACCAGGGTCAGGCAGGATTATCAAATTGTACAGCTCTCTCGCCTTGCTTGCTTATTCGAGTCAAGAAGAAATCAAGAAGACTCTTCTTCTGACTCGCTTGCGCCACCCACTGGCAAAAACAAGCTCGTACTGCCGTCTGCTGCCTTGATTTTTTTGGATGTGGCTCGGCTAGTGTGTGGCCAGTTGCTTCTTTTGGCCGTTCTTCTCACACAGCGTCACACAATCACCGTTGTCTGGAGTGGTTGCCGTGCTCTAAGTTGCCGACCGTTCGCTTCAATTCGTCTTCCTTACACCATCACGTCCCCACCATCGTCACCGTTGCCCCAGCTCTGGTGACTCGATTCACTCTCCGTCATCACTCTTATTGCGCTCAGGCAGCGCACTCTCGCCGTCCCACGGCTTCTCCTTCCACGACTTCGGTTTGCCCACTTCCAAACAGCAAGACCTAAAACCATCGCTTGCTCCTCCCCACTTCACCGGCGCACGCTCTCCACAACCACGTGCACGCTATCGTCTAGTCGCAGCACATCCACAACCATGACCGACCAGATCAAGGCCACCTTCGCCGCCAAGGCAGCCAAGAACGAGGCCGTCTTCGTCAGCTTCGTCACCGCCGGTTTCCCCACCAAGGATGATACCGTCCAAGTGCTCCTTGCCCTTGAGCAGGGTGGCGCCGATGTCATTGAGCTCGGCGTGCCCTTCTCCGATCCTCAGGCCGATGGTCCGGCCATCCAGGAGAGCAACCAGGTCGCTCTCGAACAGGGCGTCGGCTACACCCAGTGCCTCGACTACGTCCGACAGGCACGCTCAAGAGGTCTCAAGGCACCCGTCCTCTTCATGGGTTACTACAACCCTACACTTGCTTACGGCGAAGACAGAGCGGTCAAGGATGCTAAGGACGCCGGCGCAAACGGCTTCATCATGGTCGACCTGCCTCCCGAGGAGGCTGCCGACTTCCGTGCCTCGTGTACCAAGTATGGCCTCTCCTACGTGCCCCTCATCGCCCCTTCCACCTCGACGCAGCGTATCAAGCACCTCGCCTCGCTGGCAGACTCGTTCATCTACGTTGTCTCCAAGATGGGCACGACCGGTGCCACCACCACCGTCTCCACCTCTTTGCCTGATCTCATCTCCAAAATTCGCAGCATCACCCCCATCCCGCTCGCCGTCGGCTTCGGTGTCTCGACACGCGAGCACTTTATCGAGGTCGGCGAGCACGCCGATGGTGTTGTCATCGGCAGCAAGCTCGTCGCCAAGCTCAAGGAGGCTCCCGCCAACACGGCTGCTCGCGTCGAAGCGGCTCGCTCCTACTGTGCCGAGATCACCGGCAAGAACGAGGGCGGCATTCAGCGCAAGCAGGCGCTCAACATCAAGCAGGTGATGGACCAGCCCGACTCAATCCCCGTCCCCAAGGTCGACGGTGTCGTCAGCGCCGACAGGCCACCCGTCCCCGGTCTCGACACCATTGTCGATGGCGAGGGCAAGGTGCGTCCTCCTCGCTTCGGCAAGTTCGGTGGCCAGTACATCCCAGAGGCGCTCTTTGACGCTCACCAGGAGCTCGAGAAGGCTTACCTCGATGCGCTCAAGGACCCCGAGTTCTGGAAAGAGTTCGAGAGCTATTACGAGTACATCGGTCGCCCCTCGGAGCTCTACCCCGCCGACCGCATGACCGAGGCCGCCGGTGGAGCGCAGATCTGGTTCAAGCGCGAGGACCTCAACCACACCGGTTCGCACAAGATCAACAACGCCGTCGGCCAGATCCTGCTCGCTCGCCGCCTCGGCAAGACGCGCATCATCGCCGAGACGGGCGCCGGTCAGCACGGTGTGGCGACGGCTACGGCTTGCGCCAAGTTTGGCATGGAGTGCGTCGTCTACATGGGCTCCGAGGATGTGAGGCGTCAGTCGTTGAATGCGTTCCGCATGAAGATGCTCGGTGCCAAGGTGGTGGCGGTCGAGAGCGGAAGCAAGACGCTTAAGGATGCGATCAACGAAGCCAACCGCGACTGGGTGACCAATCTGCACAACACGCACTACATTGTGGGCTCGGCGATTGGTCCGCATCCGTTCCCCTCGATCGTGCGCGATTTCCAGTCGATCATCGGCAAAGAGGTCAAGCAGCAGCTGCACGAGAAGAAGGGCAAGCTTCCCGACGCTGTCGTTGCTTGCGTTGGAGGTGGTTCGAATGCGATTGGCATCTTCCACCCTTTCGTGCAGGACAAGAGTGTCAAGCTGATCGGCGTCGAGGCCGGAGGAGACGGTATCGACACACCTCGTCATTCGGCTACGCTCTCCAAGGGCACTCCCGGTGTGCTACATGGCGTACGCACCTACCTGCTTCAGGATCAGTTCGGACAGATCACCGAAACACACTCCATCAGCGCCGGTCTCGACTACCCCGGTGTAGGCCCCGAACATTCATTCCTCAAAGACTCCGGACGTGCCGAATACATGGTCGCGACCGACGAGGAGGCTCTGCGCGGTTTCAAACTGTGCACAGAGCTAGAGGGCATCATCCCGGCGCTCGAGACGAGCCACGCACTGTGGTCAGCGTTCCACATTGCAAAGGGCATGAACAAGGACGAGGATGTAGTGGTGAGTTTGAGCGGAAGGGGCGATAAGGATGTTGAGCAGATCGCGAATGCGATTGCCACGGGAGGCTGGGGGGAGCGATTGGGTTGGAACATTGCCTAACCTCCCACCGACTGCGAGGTTTCGATGTTTGACATTCGACGTTGTCAAGATTCTCAGTTCACATTGTTGCATCTCAATTCCACGTCTTTGCTCTCGCTCGTGTTACCCCAGTGTGGAGAGTGACATTGTGTGAGCTGCCTTTGCTTTGTCCACCCAGAATGGAATGACACTTGTGTGAGCTGGAAGAGTGGCTTGAACCGCTTCCTCGGCCCTGTCTCTGGCTGTCCTCGTCCCCATCGTCCTCTCGCTGTTAGTTCTGAGCAGTCCGTGGACGAATTCGCATTCCGCCTTCCCTCCTGCTCGCCAGATGGTTTGAGATGGTCGAGCTAGAACAGTGGCTTGAACCGCTTCCTCGGTCCCGTATCTGGTGGTCGCTGGCTATCCTCCTCCTCCTCGTCGCCGTCCTCTTGAGCGGTTTGGGGGGGATGCAGGGAGGGATCGAAGAACTCGCCCGGATCACCACCGCGTGAGACGGGGGTTGGCTGAACAAACGACTGCGACTCCTGTGTGGGGGGCAGGGAGGGCTGCGAGGCGCCGCCGGGGAAGAAGAGCGGCTGTGTTGCGTCTTCCTCTTCTTCGCTGGGTGGTGGGGGTGGGAGCGGGGTGGATTGGATTGGTCTCCCTCTTGACGGTTGGGCGGGGGTTGGGCGGGAGGGTAGCGAGGAGGTCGATGCGTCTCCCCCGTTCGAGGGGTGAGAGGGGTGAGAGGTAGCTGAAACGGCGTGAGAGGCGGACCTTCTGGTGGGCGCAGAGGATGTGACTGACGCGGCTACTCTCGTCCTATCCGCTTCCTTCTCCCTCTCACCTCCTTCACCCGCCTCCCCACCCTCCCAACCCCCCTCCGTCGTAGCAATCACAAACTCAGCAGCCACCGCACTCTCCACCCTCAACCTCACAAACAGCGGCTCGTCCCCTTGCCCAAAACACACCTCCACGCCCACCCCCCACCCTTCCGCCAACCCAACCGTCGCTTTAAACTCCCTCAAACTCAACGTCAGCCGCACGTCCTCCAACACGCTATATTCCTTAAACTCCTCCACGGCCACCTTGACTTCGGTGGCGATCGCACGGCGGGTACCGGACTTGTCAGGGATATCCTCCTCTTTGGACCGCGCGATGCAGGAGTTGGGAGTGCAGAGAAGGGTGATTTCGCCGGTTCGAGAGGAGGACAGGAAGTGATCGAGCCATTCGGAGGCGGTGGAGGGGTTGAGGAGGAAGTAGTTCGGTGGGTTCGGGTCTGCAGTTGGCAACAAGCCTCGTTTAGGCTCGTAGGTGAGGTGGTGCGTTTTGACGATTCCGTGCTGACAATGCAACGTCACCGTAAACCGACACACCTCGCCTTCCGTAAGTCGCAGTTCGAGCCTCTCAACGCTCCGACCGCGTGTCCGAAGGATAGACAGCAAACTCTTGAGCGGGATCTGACACTCGACCTTCGCCGGTCCGGTGAGGGTGAGGCGCAGGAAGAAGTCCGGGTCAAAGGCAAACATGCAGAATGCCGAGTTGGTCGCGTTGATCGCCGACAGACGCAGTGTCGCCGAGGACGACGAGGAGGAGGAGGGGGAGCAGTGGAGCCAAAAGGTCTCGGAGAAGCGCGAGAGGCATTGCAGGGCCGAGTGGAAGGTCTTGATGTCGCTGGCTGAGATGAGGGCGTTCATGCTTGAGCTCGAGGTCACTCGCGAGGTGACGATTATGGCTGTATCAGAGGCGGCGGTGAATGATGTTCGTGGGACTCGCTCGTCACTCGACTCGTAACCGTCAGGGCGATGGCGAGGGCCGGCGGTCGATGATGGTGCAGAAGGAAGGGTGCGAAGAGGGAGGTGTCGAGGGCAATGGTCGAGCTTGATCGAGAAGCAAAGATGCCAAGAGTGAGTGAGGAAGGTCGGCTGAGTCGAAAGATGAAAGTGTTGGTCTTTCGCTTTTTCGCCTCCACAGCTGGGGGGGCGCGTCGAGGAAAGCAGTCGCGTAGATTGCCACGCAGCTGGCAAAAAAAGACGAGGGAAAATCGAGGTCGAGAAATCATTTAACAATTAGATACCAGCCCGAGGTTCACTGGGGTCAAGCGTTCGAGCACATACATGGCACGAGAACGATGTTGATTGGGTTTGCCATCCCCACAGCAGCTTTGAGCTGAAGCAATGCTACAAGCGAAGATACCACTGCTGTGAGTATCAGCGGAAGAGCACGTCCGGCAAAGTCCCCTCAGCCACGTACTCGTCCCTCACCGCCTCCCTCGCCGGCCTTTCGTACTCCCCTCCCTCATTTGCGTCGCCTGTTGCCGCCTCAGCTTCCTCCTCAGTCGTAGGCAGACCCCTTCTCGCCTTGCCTTTCCTCCCACCCACCCCATCCTCGGGCTCATCGTAGTTCTTCAGCTCAGTACTCTCCAAGAACACCTCATCCTTCAACAGATCCGTCCAGCTGTCCATCCTCTTCCTCACCACCGTCCTCACCACTGCCACGAGCAAAACGCTCTGCACTGCGCCAAATATCTTCCTCAGCAGCAGCTGTTCTTGCTCCTTTGTCTCGACGTGCACCCACTCTCTGCTGGCTAGCGTGTGAGCGACACCGATTGGCGCGAAGAGGAGGATAGAGCCAGCCACGACGACAGGCGCGACGATGCGTTTCCACGCGATCAGCACTCTGGGTCTCGGATACAGCCCGCCGCGTACCACGTGGTCGACGTTGGACATGAATCTGGCATAAGCACCCGTTTCGGGTACGCCAAAGAAGCGCGCCGTGTAGAGGAGCAGTCGGTTCTCGATGACGCCGCAAGCCCAGATTTGACCCAGATGTAGGACAGGGATCTGGGACGAAGTGTAGCGTAGAGGAACCAGGACGTACTGGTCGATGAGCAAGCCGACGATCAGCGGGAGGAGTCCGGCTAGACCGACGAGGAGAGCTGCTGCCTTGAGGACCCGCTGAACCTTGACCCAGACGTGAATCGCAATGTATCCGCCAGGACTGGTCTTGTATGCATGCGCCCTCCTCGCTCTGCGGATCCACATCTTGCGCCCGCCCTGCACCATCCTGGTCGTCACCATCAGCAGCGTCAGTCCGATCGCAAACGAGTAGAAGTCGTGCACCTGCCTGTCTCTCCCTCTCAGCACTGCGAAAATGCCACGCCCGACGAGGAGCGGGACGCCAAGAGCAAGGATGAAGAGCGCAGAGTGGCTGAGCCACAGCAAGGTCAAGATCGTCGTGATGCGGGCCCGGTAGTTCGGGGGCAGGTAGATGTTGGTATAGGTCGGCTTGGGCGTGTGCTTTTCTGCGTCGATCTCTTGATTCGCGATGGCTTCAGCGAGGCGTTCCGTAGGAGGCGTCCCGTCTGGTTTGAGTGGAATGATCAAGGGGCCAGATGTGATCGCCTTGTCGTCGGCTGGAACGCGACAAAGGCCGCCGTCTTCCACGTATGCATTCTCGCTGTCAATGCCGATCTTGCGATGCAGCAAGGCATTCCAGATAGCTGCTAACGCGGTCACCTTCGGTCGTCGTTGCTCGTCCTTGAAATCTCCTCCAATCATGTAGCTGCTGAGCCGGAGTGCCCGCGAAGCACCGGTCCACCAAGCTTTGAGCCACTTTTCCGAGATCTTCTCCGGATCGATACGCTGAGACGCCCACGGCAGAGCAAAGTGGACCATCAGCAGGTCGATAGGCACCTCGGTGAGAGGATCGAAAGGTTTCCAGCGCAGTGGGAGCAGTCCCGCCCCACCGATGACATAACGCATAAAGTAAGTGTTGACGCCAACGCTGGCGACGAGGATAGCCGCATACATGACCGCCGACGCCCCGATCTTCCGGAGCTGCGTCAGGCTCTTCTTGTCCAAAATCTCTCGAATGGGGTGGAAGCTGGGGTCGTTCGGATCGCGGATCCAGCACAGCACGCCTGGCCGCAGCACCTTCCTGGTGGCGCTCACGTACTGTGCAAAGACAAACATGTAGATAGTGCCGCCCATCCATCGCGTGAATGCAAATGTCAGAGGTGCTGCGCTGACTTTGCTGGGCCAGAGCATGACGGAAGCCTCGGCGAAGAAAGGCATGGTGCAGATGTCAAAAAGCAGCCCGCATCCCAGCGGGAAGACGAACAGCTCGATAAAGATGAACGAGATGGCCTTGATGATGAGCACGTGCTGATCCATAAACATCTTGACGGTAGACTGCTCGGCGAGAGCACGCTGCAAGTCTGGTTTCGAAAAGTGTTGATGGATGAAGAGGATGAGGAGCCAATAGCCGTGGCCAAAGGCGACGCAAAAGGCGCGATCCGTGCTCGAGGTGCCGGTACGATGAGCGTCGAGGCGGAGGAAAAAGGCGGAAATGCCGTCGCCAACGCGTTGAAGCGTGCCCTGCATGCCTGTCGCCAGAGCTACGTCAAACGCATCGCTGACGGCTTTCCACTGCGAAGAGCCGGTGACGCTGACGGGAAGTAGACGTATCAGCATTGCGGCAGTGGCGCTGGTTTTGGCTGCGATCGGAGCTGAGGTTGCCTGTTGAGTGAGTAGTTTCGTGTTGTCGGCCGCTGTCTGGCTGAGGAAGGCGGGCAGATACTTCTGAATCCAGGCGTGGATCGGAGTCGAGGTTGAGGTAGCCTCAGCAACAAGCTTGCTCGCATCTTGCGCCGAAGTGGAGTGCAGTCCCACCGCTGCTGCCAGCTTCGGCCAGACGCTGTTGGCACCCAATGCAATCAGCGCGTCGAAAACAGGATCGGTCACGTAGCGCAACAACTTGACGGGAATGGCCAACAGCTTGATCACGCCTGGTCCTGAGCCGAGCGCTCTTCCGACAATGTACGGTGTCATGACGAAGGCTAGCATGACGAATCCGCAGAGGAAGATCATAAGGAAAAGGTTCTGAACGATGCCGAAGAGGGGACCTCGCATGCCGACCGCCTCGAGGATGCCGTCCATCTCTTCCGCCAGACCGATCTCGGCCTCTGGATCTTCGACCTGACCAGCGAGAACCTCGATCTCATCCTCGGCGGCTGGGTGTGCGATGGGTGGAGGAAAGGCAGCGGCTGCAGCGGCTCGAAGTGCTGCCTCGTCCAATGGGTCGAGTTGTCGATGAGCGCGAAAGGGTTCGCTGTCTGACTCGTCCTCCCATCCGTCTCCTTCATCTGGATCATCGCCTGTTTCACCAGGTGCTGGTTGGTCAGGACTGACTCCATCGCCGCTTTGAATACGTATCTGTGTTGCTTCGTCTTCAGTCTGTTCTGGAGCTTCGTCCTGCTTGACCGTGTCATCGTCTTCTGCTTGGTTGAGTGCCATTGAATTCGAACTGGTCGGGTCAATCTGCGACTCTGAAGTGGAGGCTTCGCGATTCGATTCGCCGTCAACGGCGTTTTGATGTTGTTGTGATCGGTGACTAGGCTTCGAGATGACATCGGCTGCGTTGTTTTGTGAGGCTGCAGCAGCATCATGGACGCTGCTCGAAGTAAACTCTGGTTGCTGTATCTCAACGTTGGAAGGTGCCACTTCCATCTGGGAAAGCGCACTACTCTCTGACCAGCCAAGAGCTTGTTGCAGATTCTGCATCTGTGACGGTTCGGCATCGCCGGAAGCATCGTTGGAAGCTGTGAATGGCCGAGGAAGAAGTTCTTCCGGCTCAACGCCTGAGTCGACTGGATCTTGAGGGATCGCATCATCCTGAGTTGAAGGCTCACCGAGATCTGCAGCGGGTGGGCCGCCTTGTCGTTGTCCAGCAAGAATCTGCTCGAGATGGCGGAGGCGAGCATCTCTTGCCTGGGCCCTTTGCGTCTCTGGATCCAGATCCAGCTCGTGCTCCTGAGGCACTTCCTGAATAGCTGCTTCCGCTTGTTGCAGCTCGTCTGTATCGAGCTCCTGCAGCTGCTCCATGACCCTCAAGATGCGCCTCTGCTCGAGCAGTGCCTCTTGGCCTCCTGGTTGGCGGTTCACCGGAGCTGGTGGCTGTACCAGTGCATCGGGCTGTGCGATCCCGTCAAGGTTGGGCGGATTGTCGAAGTTCTGTGGCATGTTTTGCAGGATCCATTCGCGAAGAAGAAAGACGCCTACGAAGAAGACGACAATGACACAGCTGAGGATCTGGCCTTCAAAGACGTCGTGTGCCAGCTTGTCAGCCAAGGAGCTCAACGCCTGCTTGACTTGCGCCATCGATATTGGCGTGTGTGCCAGTGATCCTGCCTGAAAGATGGAGCCGTTGCGGGTACGAGGAAGGCTTATCGATTGAAGGCCGGCTGACGAGTTGGTGAAATTAGAA
The DNA here is from genome assembly GCA_023212685.1 of Pseudozyma pruni. NCBI lineage: Eukaryota > Fungi > Basidiomycota > Ustilaginomycetes > Ustilaginales > Ustilaginaceae > Pseudozyma > Pseudozyma pruni. The sequence continues at coordinate 124,192 of JALBYD010000044.1, forward strand.
GAGTTTGATGACGACCTGTTGGCAGGTGGTGCTTCCACATTAAACGGAGGAAGCGACCCAGGCAAGCCCATCCAAGCAGCGACATCGATGGACCAGAACATGAAGCGCCAAACGTTGATGTTGACGTAAGGCAGAAATGCTAGCCAGGTGAAACCGACCAAGAGGGCCCGAGCTGCGAGCTGAGAGACTTGTACGGCGCGTATCGCAAGTCGACGGACATAGAGGTAGCGTGGAAGCTTGCCGTCGGAAGGCATGTCCCTGCGATACTTTTTGTGAAAGATGAACGGATGATTGCATAGCTCGCAGTACTTCTTGCGTGAATGCTGGAGCCACTCGACGAGGCAGTCCTGATGGCAGTAGCGAATGGAGCCGGTGCATTTGCATGGGTAGTAGAGAGGAGCGCCGGGCTCCGACCCGCTGCGGCAGATACGGCACGAATCGTCGTCCTCCATCCTGTTGATGACTGCCGAAGTATGATCATGCAGATACTGAGCTTCGAGGATTCGTGTATGCTGTCATAGACTGCTTGGACGCATTATGAAGGTGGGTTTGACGACGCACGGAGGGGCTTGCAAGTGGGTTTCGATGATGCAAGAAGGCCCGCTCGAAGATGGATGTGGTGCGGATAGAAGATGCGGAGGCGATCACGACCCTGTATTGTAGCTAGAGTTGAAGCCTGAGCGGGAGAGGTGGTGGTCAGCAAGCTGCATCCACAGCATCGATGAGAGTGAAACATAAAGCATTGACACTTTGATGCGTCACAATTGGCTTCGACGCAGTCACACTCCACTCTGCTCGGCTCAGTTAGCCGACTGAGGAATTTCCAAGGAGTGTTGGTTTCCGTGCTGAGGCGGAGGACTGAGCCTTTGTTCGGAAATCGGACCCTCTTCTGAGCCTACGACATGCCTCCCATCTTGTCGTTGACCATCAAACCCACAGCTCCAGCCCATCATGGCACCGACAGCATCAACAAGCTCAACAGTGGCCGAACAGCAGGGCGGCGATGCTGGCCCGAGCGTGTCCGCCGTTGAGGCGCTCAAACGTCGGCGAATGCTGCAGCAGGCCAAAGACGATCGTCCAACGTACAGCTACTCGGACGAGGAGGATGACGCAGATCCATCCGCAGCTTCGTCGTCTACATTCGTACCGCTCAAACAGCGTCGACTCCAGCAGCTGCAGCATATCCAGTCTCGAGCGAGAGGCTCCTCCTCGAGCATCGGAGATCCTTCCTCTTCAAACACAGCTGAGAGGCGGGAGGACGATGATCAGGACCAGCAGGATCGAGCTGCACAACGACCGCAACGATCCTTGCTTGACGAAGCCCGAATACTCCGAGAGAAGAAACTTGCAGAGGAGGGAGAGAAGACACAGGCAGAGATCGATGCAGAAGAGGAGCGTAAGATTCTCGAAGCGCATGCTGCACGCAGAAAGCTGGCCAGTGACATGGAGCTCGCCAAGGGCATCCAGTATACCGAACCTCTCAAGACATCATGGACAGCACCGTCCTACATTCGAAATCGATCGCAAGAGGAGAACGACAAACTACGCGAAAAGAACCATATCCTTGCAGACGGCCTCGACGTGCCCCCGGTCATCACCAACTTTCGCGACATGAAGGTGCCCGACTGCGTCATCGAGTACCTCAAGACGCAAAAGAAGATCATCAAGCCGTCGCCCATTCAGATGCAAGGGCTTCCCACCGCATTCGCCGGTCGAGACATGATTGGCATCGCGTTCACCGGTTCAGGCAAGACGCTTGCCTTTTCCCTGCCCATCATCATGCTGGCAACAGAGGAAGAGCGGCGACTCCCCTTCACCCGTGGCGAAGGTCCCGTCGGCATGATCGTGTGTCCATCCCGAGAGCTTGCGCGTCAGACGTTCGAGTCTATCAAGGGCATTGCCGAAGCGCTGGTGCAGGGCGGATATCCGCAGATCGGCGTTCTTCTCTGCATCGGCGGTATCAGCATGGCCGAGCAGCACCACACCATGTCGAAAGGCTTCCACATCGTCGTAGCTACTCCCGGTCGTTTGCAAGACATGCTTACCAAGAAGAAGTTCACGTTGGACTGCTGCAAGTATCTTTGCCTAGATGAAGCCGATCGAATGATCGACATGGGTTTCGAGGAGGACGTCCGCAACATCATGGGCTTCTTCAAGCAGCAGCGTCAGACACTCTTGTTCTCGGCTACCATGCCCAAGAAGATCCAAGATTTTGCCGAGCAATCCCTCATCCGACCTGTCATCATCAACGTCGGTCGAGCCGGTGCTGCCTCGCTCGACATCATCCAAGAGGTCGAGTATGTCAAGCAAGAAGCCAAGATGGTCTACCTGCTCGAGTGCCTGCAAAAGACCGCGCCTCCGGTCATCATTTTCAGCGACAACAAGAACGAGGTCGACGACATTCAAGAGTACCTCCTCCTCAAAGGCGTCGAAGCGGTCGCCATCCACGGCAGCAAGACGCAAGACGAGCGAGAGTACGCCATTCGAGCATTCAAGTCCGGTCAGAAGGACGTGATGGTTGCCTCTGGAGTCGCATCCAAGGGTCTCGATTTCAACGAGATCCAACACGTCATCAACTACACCATGCCCAAGGAGATCGAAGACTACGTCCACCAGATCGGCCGAACCGGTCGAAGCGGCAAGACGGGTACCGCTACCACGTTTGTCAATGCAAATACGCAGGAGCAGACGTTGTTGGATCTCAAGTATCTGTTGATGGAGGCCAAGCAGAGGATTCCGCCGTTCTTGGCGGCGATTGAGGATCCGAGGTTGGCGGCGGCGGACGGCAAGGTCAGCAGCTGTCCCGTCTGCGGTGGTCTGGGTCATAGCATTAGGGACTGTCCGAAGCTGGAGGACAACCAGAGGAGGCAGACGGCTCAATTCTCGAGGGGCGACGATGGCGGATACTAGCACGTTCATATACCTCGTCCGTCATCATGTATTTGTATCGTTCATCAGCTTTCATCTCAGACTGCTTCAGCCGGTCTCACTCGAACGGACTGACGATGAGATGACAAGAGCACAGACACAAACAAAGTGAGGATGTACCATGCAGAACGACAATCTGAGCATTTCGACCGAGGGCGGCATCGACGGGCAAAGGCTGAGAGACATCAGCCTTGGCCGTGATGTCGATTGTAGGACTATCGAAAGTATCTACGAGGAAAAGTCGTTATTGACCTGAAGACATGGTGAGGTTGGGGGGGTGTGGTGCTGTAAACCGTCGAGTACGTTTAAGCGGTGGGAGGCTTGGTGCCCTCCTCGAACATGAAGGTGAGCTTGCACTTTCCGCAGTACTGACGGTTCTTGTGCCAGCTCATGAAGATACCGGCACCGCACTCGGGGCTGGGGCACTCCCTACGAAGGCGCTTGATGTTTCCATCGCCGTCGACCTTGTAGTACTTGAGGATGGACATCTTGACCTTCTTGCGCTTGTGGGGGATGCGCTTGGGGGTGGTGTACACCTTCTTCTTCCTCTTCTTGGCACCACCACGCAGGCGAAGCACAAGGTGGAGGGTAGACTCCTTCTGGATGTTGTAGTCCGAAAGGGTGCGGCCGTCCTCGAGCTGCTTACCGGCGAAGATAAGGCGCTGCTGGTCAGGAGGGATGCCCTCCTTGTCCTGGATCTTGGCCTTGACGTTGTCGATGGTGTCCGAAGACTCCACCTCGAGGGTGATGGTCTTACCCGTGAGGGTCTTGACGAAGATCTGCATCTTGAGTCACGGTTGTGCTAACCAGTATCAGTGGTGTCCTTGCTGTGAACCGTGAGGGGAAGAAGGAAGGAGGATCGATGGCGAGCGGCCGTCTGATGTTCCTTCCGGTCGCACTCGACTGAGCCAGCGCAGTCAAATTTCTTCCTTTTCGACGTCGGACACTGCTCGTCTGCCCGAACCTGACGAGTCTTGCCAGAACTGCGAAAAATCGAATCCAAGTCACGTGCAGATCTACCCTCTCCTCTTTCATCTCGTACGAATTTGTTCCTGGAAGACCTGGTTGAAGTCTAACAGCCCAGAAAATTCGCCCGACAACTTCCTTCTCTCCTGATTCGATTGCTTCAACCCAACAAGGTCGAGGGAGCCGGAGGATGCCGCTTCGCAGCTGAGAGCAGCATAGCATGGGTATATGAGTGGCATGACGATCTACACCGACAAGTTCGGAGGAATGCTCTGTCGTACATGATGCATAAGAGCGTTGCGACGAGATCCCTGAGAATGCTTCTGAGCTACCAGCCCACCGCTGCCCAACGGCGGCGATCGAGCATTGTATGACCTCAACCATCAGAGATCCAGATCGAAAGCATCCTCGTCATCCTCCTGTCTCTGCTGCTGATCGCGGAGATGCGCAAACGACGTCGTAAAGTCGGTCGCTGGGCCGTCCTCTCCCTCCTCCATCACATCCTCGGCCGGCTGCTCTGCCATCGGCGCACCGTTGAGCATCTCGTGGCTGTTCAAGATACCTTGGCGCATCATGGCGTCTGATGGGAACGGCATCTCCTGCGGCATAGACGGTATCGCTGGATCGTAATACGCCGCCGCCCTCTTCGCATATTGGTTGTAGTCGGCTCCTAGCGAGATCTGCTCTGCTGTTTGACCATCAGCTCCTTCTTCGCTCTTGACAGCTTCGCCGACGCGCTCCTTGCCCGAGGCGACTCCAGATGAAAGTTGGGGTAGCTTGTATCCAGGAGGCGCCGATGTGTATCGAGCCAACCTCTGCGCGTAGGCTAGCAACGTCGTGTGCCCAATCGGCTGTTTTTGCGCCCTCTCGATCGAAGCAAGCTCCTCCTCCGACAGCCGTGTCATCTCGGCGAGCTCCGACTGGATCTTGCTCAACTCCAAGATGGCCTGTCTCGTCTCTTTATCCCGCTTTTTGGCCTGGGCTTGCAGTCGTTCTATGCGAGCCTGATTGACGGCGTGCTCGTGTGCGATCTGGATGCGAGAGGTGAAGAGATGGTCCACATCCTGGAGCGCAGATAATACGCTGTGGACGTCGCTGGCGTTCCAAGTCTTGTCTGCCGAGGTATCCGAGATGGTTCGGGATTTGGGGAGGGATGGGTTCTCGATGAGCGAGAAGAGCTGCTTGGTGAGTTCGGAGTAGGCGCCAAGGGTGGAGAGGACGAGTGAGGATGTGGTGGCTTCGCTGGTGCTGGAGGGTAGCTTCGACGAGGATGCCACTGCGGAGGCCTGCATCGCGCGCGATATGCTCCTGCGTGGCCTAGACGATCGAGCAGCTGCTACGGTCGTTGTGCATCCGTCAACTGACGGTAGTGTGTACCTGTGAAGGAAGCGGGTCGAGAAGGTTGACAGCTCGTGCATGGCGCGTGCATCAGCTTTAGGCCAGCCAAAATCGCCAAATGTTGGACCCTTTGGTGCTCCTCCGTCTTCCGGTTTCGCTGCCCGACCTCGACTACCATCCTGCCACCACTGCCATGAATCGTACACTGTCTCTACGCTGAGCCGACGAGCTCTCGACACCCATTGCATCTCCCATCATGCCAGCACCATCGAATCAAGCGTTCCGTGGCGCCTCCCTCTACTCCGGCATCTTCGATACGCAGGAACCACCCAAGGACTCACAGCAGGATGACAGCGTGTCATACGCTTCGGCTGGAACGTCGCAGCGAGCTGAAGAACACACCTCTTCAGCGGCTGGCTCAGAGAACGGATCCACCACCACTGCCACAAGCAACGCAGCCGGACCATCCAAGTCTTCAGGTACACTTCTGAATGCAGTCTCCTCCGTACACACGCTATGGTCGACTCAGTCTCACCCGACTACATGTCCCGCTTGAGCTCGAGGGCAGACCATCGTGTAAGAGGAGCTGATCATGCTCGTATAGACAGCAATGCTCACTGACAGCCGCTTTCTTTTCCCACGCATCAAATGCGAAGCAGGCTGGTCGGCAGCGCTGCGCTTCGCCCCGCGGCGCACAGCAGCTGCTTCCAAAGCGAAACCAAGGCCTAATGCGGCGTTCGTTGCTTCTTTTGCTCCCGTCGCACCCGCAGACGTGATTCCCGAAGGGGCGCCGAGAGGAGCGATCAGTCGAGCGCCAGGCGTTGCGCCAAAGTCATCCACATCGATTGCCCCTGTCCCTGCCTCCGAGCCAGTTGAAAGTGCAAACGAGACGGCTGCAGCCTCGACAGGTGCGACAGCGACGGTCTCGAACAAGCCTCTCGCCGGCCTCGACACCTCAGATCTGAAACTCACAGCGCTGGCGCTCCCGCAAACGGACACCGACGACGCATGGCTCGCCTCCCAACTTACCAAGCACCCCGTCACTGAACCGCCGACCTTCACGCTCCCGCAGGAAGAGATCGAGCGCGACAAGGCTCTGGCACGACAAGCCGCAGCAGCACGCGGCGAGGCTCGCCAACACGACGATGAAGGCGAGGAGCAAGACAATGAGGATGTCAACGGGTTCTTTTCGACCAGTGCGGGCAAGCGTGCTGCTAGGAGACGGGTGAGTGTTGCTAGTAAGCTGCTTGTTGTGCATGGATACCTCGAAGCTGACCGCGTTCTTGTTTGAGGTGTGAAGCAGAACAAGAGGAAGAGACGAAACTCGCCGCCGACGGGGCCAAATATGAATGCCGAGTACGACCCGCGCGTGCCGAACGACTACATGGCGTACACGCGGTTGGTGTACGAGAGGCGGAGGGCCGAGCTCGATTTTCGCAGGTGGCAGCAGGAGCAGGAGGAGCGAGGCTATGGAGACGATCACGAGGAGAGGTGGGACGAGGATGAGGAAGATTGGCAGGAAGATGAGACGAAGACCATCGACGCAGGTCCACCGTCGGCGTCAACCCCCACGACAGCGAAGACCGCGGTGCCACCGGCGTCAACGCAAGCTTTGACGGGCGAGGAAGCCTACGCTCGCCGTGTCGCACTGTCTGCCACGCCCTCCGCCGCTACGGTTGCTTCTCCTTCCTCAGCTGCTGCTGCTGCTGCTGCGCCATCCAGCGGCGAAGAAGCCTACCAGCGAAGAGTAGCGATGACCGCTGCTGCCACCGGCGAAGAGGCATACCTTCGACGGCTCGCCATGTCGCAACCATTCCCGCCTGGTCCACCACCCGGTCCACCGCCCTCTCGACCGCCTCAACCTGCCGCCTCATCTCAACCCGACTCAAGACAAGCAGCAGCAGCGGCCATCGCAGCGCGTCTCGCCTCCCTACATCCTGCTCCCCCTGCCCCTGCGTCCAAGGAGCCAAGCGATCCAAATACGTTTGCAGAACGACTCATGGCATCCTACGGCTACGTGCCCGGCACCGGCCTCGGCGCATCCTCGAACGGCATCCTCGAACCCCTGCTCGCCACCTCCTCCCCCACCTCGAAAGGTCGTGGCGCTATCCTCAACCCCGCCTCTCAACCCCAATCCCTTTCCGACGCATCCAAATACGGAAGCGCCAAAGCCTCGCCGGTTATCGCACTGCTCAACATGGCCACTCGTGCCGACGTGTCGACGTACGAAGCACGCGAGGAGCTGGTCGAGGATGTTGCTGGGGAGTGTGGCAAGTTTGGCATTGTAAAAAGGGTCCTGCCGTATGTAGAGGAGGGAGAGGTGAGGGTGTTTGTCGAGTTCACGGGCGAGGCGGGCAGTTGGAAGGCGGTAAGAGGGCTGGAGGGGAGGTGGTTCGAAGGCAGGCAGGTGAAGGCGTTTTACTACGACAAGGACGCGTTTGGCAGAGGTGAACTCGACTTACTGCTGGCCAGAACTGAGGGTTAACCTTGTCGAACCAACCGGGAAGGAAACACACGCATACCATTCTTTGCGAGATCATCAATCGTATTTTTGTGTTCGTGCGCTTTCGTGAGATGACAAGTCCTGTCGTACAGAACGAGCGATTAAGGCTTGGGAACCCGCAACGTCTTGCTCACCATGGCCGTCGCCCAGGCCAACCACAAGAACGCCAGCCAGTGACCCTCCACCTTAGCCACTTCCGCCCACTGCGTCGCCTGCTTAACACTCAGACCCGGCAGCAATTCCAGCATCTTGCCCACATACGGCGAGAGGTCGATGGTGAACATGCCCAGCGGCACACCTTTGGCGCTGAAGCTCTCCGGCAGATACTCCCTGAGCGAGCCGGTGAACGTGAGACCCTTGTCCGAGATGTATCCCCTCTCCCTGGCGAGTGCTACGGGCAGACCTCCAGCCTCGATCCTGCCGGTGAGCAGGCACAGCGCCATTCCACCGACGAGTACGAGCGAGGAAGGGATGGGAAGACCCTCGAAGTACCTCGCCTTACCCGTGCTGTCGTGCGGGATGCTCGCGGCGGTGACGTTGAACCTCGCCAGTCGTGCTACACCAGCACAGACGAAGAGCGTGAGGATGAAGCTGTCGAGTCCACCGCGCAGACCGAGCGAGTAGGCAGCAAACGCGGGCGCGGCACCAAACGAGAGCGAGTCGGCCAAGCTGTCCAACTCCTGTCCGAGCATGCTGGAGCTCTTTCTCCACCTAGCCACCTTGCCATCGAGCAGGTCGAAGATCGCTCCGAAGAGCGGGAACCACAGCGCCAACCACGCATGCTTGGGGTCCGAGGTGATGAGGTATCTCGCTGAAGCAAAGAGCGACTGAGCACCGCAGAAGGCATTCATCAGGGTGAAGGCATCGGCAAGGTGGAAGTTGCGCACGAGCGAAAAGTGACCGTCAGTCTCGATGAATTTGAGCAGCTCGCTATCGGAGACGTCGCCGTCCTTGGTCTTGAGGTTGTTGCCCTTGCGTTGGCGGAGCGCGTTCTTGCCACCGGGCGAGGCGGTAGAGGATAGTTGCTTGGTCATCTTGGCCTGCAGGTTGCTAGGTGCCAAAGCGGATCCGAGGGCACTGGTAGAGGTGAGTTGGGCAGCGCCTTTGCTAGCGACGCCGGAAGTGGGATGAGAGAGCGGGACGGGAGTGATGAGCGATGGAGCTTGCGGATCGTCGTCGGAGGCCCAGGCAACGTGAGGATCGGATGCCTGTACGGGAGCTAGGGTGGCTCGTCGAGATATGTCGGAGGATGCAGTGTCGACAAGAGCGGGATCAGTGATGGCAGGGATGGTGCCAGGCATGAAAGGTTGGTACTCGGGTATGCTGCTGCTGTCCTTGACGGATGATGATGGGAAGAAGGGAAGATAGGTGAATTGTTCTGGTCGAAGCCAATGACGGAATGCAACGCGAAGAATAAAGACACACACACACACGCTTTCCACCTTCACACCGTCACACCGCCACGCATCCGAGTCGCTCTCTCGTGTTGCACGGTTGACTGAGAAAAAGTTCGTCACAAGAGAGAAGCACCGCTTGGACATGTGGAGAGGAAAAGGGAAAAAAAAAAAAGACTCACTCGTGGCTCTGCTGCAGCCTGACGCTGCTGCTTCGCGTCATCCAGTCGCACGTGTAGGTCAGAGCAGCCAATTTTTCAGGCTTGAGTGTGCATCATGACGATCGCACACTTCGAGGGCGTGAAAAGCGACTCAATCTAAGCTTTACGACCCTCGTCCGACAGCGACCAAGATCGAGCACAGACGCCAACACTCTCTCTACTCATCTCTCTAGACTTTGCATATCCGCACTCACTCGCAACTCGGTCGGCTCAGGTTCAGCTCGAGAGCAGCTGTAGAGCGGCAGAGCGGCACACGCACAGTGGCATCTTCGCATACGCCGCAGCCAGCTTCTACCATGCACAATCACTCTTGACAGCCATTCACGCAGGCGCACATCAATCCACCGCTCAGTCCGGCCTGTCTTTAGGCGTCGCGCTCCGACATGGCTGACTGGAGCGAACATGCCCACTATGGCAACGCCAATGGGCCCATGGGCCTGCCTCCAGCCGTCACTGCGCTCACCTTCGACTCGTATAGCGAGCTCCTCTGGCAAGGCACCTCGTTCGGAACTGTCTCGTCTCTCTACTCATCCCAACTCTCGCGCTACACTTCGTATGCTGCACACGGCGTACCCACTCGTCCCCTTCCAGCAAAGGGTATCCTGGCCGACGAGCGCCACATCTACTCCATCGGTGACAACAGCATCAAATGCTCTCAGCGTCGTGGCCTCGCCAAGTGGACCACGCTCACCCATGACATCGGCACCAATGCCATGAACCTCGTCTCCATGTGTGCTTCGCCGCTCGCTGCCTCCTCCGACATCGTTGCTGCAGGTCTCTCTCAGTCTGCTGCCAATACGGGCGAGATCGACAACGACAACGACCTGGTTGTCACCGTCAACAACAGTACCGGCGCTGTGGTCCGCACCGTCCCCTCCGAAGCGCCTATCGTGCATGTTCGCAAGAGCGGTCGCTATGTATGCGCAGGTACCGTCAACGGCCACGTCCAGCTTCGTGATCCGCGCACCCTCAAAGTCGAGCATCGCCTCCATGCGCATCCTGGAGGGCTGGTCGACGTTCAAGCCGACGGTCACATCATTTACTCGGTTGGTTGGACGGTACGTCAGGGTCATCCCGTCCCCGAACCGCTCGTCAAGGTGCACGATCTGCGAACCATGCGTGCGCTCGTGCCCATCCCCTTTGCAGCACCAGGCGGACCCTCGCTGCTTGCGATTCATCCAAAGCTCTCCTCCACCGTCATCGTATCAGCTCCACAAGGCCAATTCCAGATCGTCGACATCGGAACACCAGGCGAGGGCAGATTCTTCTACACCAACGCCACTTCCTTCACCACCTCCATGGCCATTTCCCCCTCGGCAGACTATATCGCTTTCGGAGAGGCAGACGGTAGCGTTCGTCTATGGAGCAGCTCTTCCGACACTTCGAACCTGCGCTTCAACACCTTCGCCTCCTCCTCGCTCGAGTTCCCCGACATGACAGATCCGACACCCTTTGTCAACTGGTCCACAGAAACGCCTCTGTCATCCATTGGCATGCCCCACTACACGGAAAAGCTCATGTCGTTCTTTGATTACGAGCAGTACGTCTCTGAAGCATCGCCCCTCTTCAACCCTCCGTCCAAGGTTGACCCTGCCGTGCTCAACAATCTCAAGACGGTCGACTATCTTGGCTATGCGAGCCTGCCACCGCATCTTCGCGGTAAGAGGAACGTCGTCTCAGGCAAAGGACCTGGTGGCATCCGCGCCAGTGCGCTACACAGACCCGAAGACCGCAAGAAGATCGGCATCCCGTTGTTCCGCAGCGAAAAGGAGAAGGAGCAGACCAAGAAGGCCGCCGCAGCTGCCGCCGCTGGGATTAATTCAGCCGATAAGAAGAAGAAGAAGGCGGAAAGGCGGAGAGCCGAGGCCGGTGCGGACAGTGTCAACACCTCGACAGACTCCCGTCCGGAACGTAGAGGAGCTTCTGAGAGCACCGCCGCCTCGCGCACAGCCAACAGTGCTTCCAACCTGGCAAAGGTGGATGACAGTCCAACGGCAGGCAATCAGAACGACGACGAAGAGAATGCATCCGACCGAGAGCGTGACTCGGAAGAGACCAGCGACGACAGCGACGCATCCGACGAAGAAGAGGGTCAGGAGGATGTCGATACGGCAGAAGCCATGCTGGTCAAAGGTCAAATGCCCTCGTATTACCGCTTCAAGACGATCCAATACTCGAAGTTCGGTGTCGAGGACTTCGATTTCGACTTCTACAACCGCACTCAGTACAGCGGTCTCGAGACGCACATTCAGAACTCGTACGCCAACTCGTATCTACAAGCACTTCACTACCTTCCACCCTTCCGAGAGACGGCCAAGGCGCATATCTTGCAAAACTGCCCTCGCGAGAATTGTCTGCTTTGCGAGGCTGGCTTCTTGTTCCGCATGCTCGAGGACGCAAAGGGCGCCAATTGCCAGGCATCCAACTTCCTTCGCGCTTTCGGCAACAGTCAGAAAGCGACCAGCCTCGGCCTCATGGATCGCGAGGATAGCCTGACGAATCAGTCGAGCGCCAGTGGCGCAAGCAAGAACGAGATCGTCTACAGTCAGCTCGTGCAAACGTTGAACCGTTTCGTGCTGGACTGCACTGCCAACGAGGCGCAATCGTCTCCCGGAGGCTCGACCGGAAGCAATGCCCCGACATCCAGCTTGGGTCCCGGTCGTGCCTCGTCGGCAGGTGCTCCTCCTGGGTTGGGTCCTCCGTTGAGCAGCAATCGCGGCGGGCCGAGTCTGGGACGCAGGCTCCTAAGCGATCCGACATCACCGACCTCGCCTCTGCCAGCCGAATCGGTCGTTTCTGCGGCAAACTCCTCGGTAGCCAAGCTCTTTGCGCTCAACACCCTGGCCAAGACGGTCTGCATCCACTGCGGGCGAGAATCGACACGCAACAATCCGATCCTATCCGTTGACCTCATCTATCCGCGTCGAGCCATGTCCAACGAGCCTGCGCCGCCGTCCGACTTTGCTTCGGTGCTGCGAGCATCGCTGGTTCGCGAAGTGCAGAATCGAGCACCATGCCGAGCCTGTCAGTTCACCGCCATGTTCCGCACGCGCCGCGTCATGCCAGCCACATCGGAACTGCCCCGTGTTCTGTCCGTCAACGCAGCGATCCAGGCCCCGGAGCACCTTCACTACTGGCTGGACGACAACCAGAAGGGCAACAAGGCACCTGCTGGCCGGCCGAATGGGCAACAGCCACCGTACGGCAAGTCGCCGTACATGGGCGTGCATGGTAACAATCTGCGCGGTGCTGGTGGCCCTGGTCTCCCTACAGGTCCGCGTGCCGACAACAACGCAGCAGGACCGCAGCCAGCGGGAGAACCCAAACGCACCTACCTTCCACCTCGCATCGCCATCGGCGTCCACGGCGAGGATCTGCGCGTGCTTCCCATCTATACTGCGGCGGATCTCGACCGGGCAAAAGCCTCTCTCGGGCGGCAAGCAGCGATCTACAAGCTGCGATCGATGGTGGTGCAGATCTCGGCAGAAAAGGAGCAACCCCACCTGTGCGCCATTGTGCGCGTTCCCGAAGCCGAGTCGGGCGACGCTGCAACAACGACGGGTTCGACACCCAAGTTGGCCGACGCAACGATTGGGGCAGCGGGAGTCAAGAAGAGCGCCAAAGCCAAGGCGAATCAGCTAGGACCGTGGCACCTGTTCAACGACTTCCTGGTGCGCAACATCTCGGAAGGCGAGGCTCTGGGTTTCCAGAATTCATGGAAGATGCCGTCGGTTCTCATGTGGGAGAGGGAAGATCTGGAGCCGTTGTCGATCCTAGAGCTGCGTCAAGGTCGCACGTCGATCGACCCTACGATTCTGTACCGCGACTTCAACATCTCGCAGCACCGCGATCCGAAGCGGATCCGTCACAGCTTGTTGACGGAAGAGGAGCTACCCGGACCAGGCACATTGGTGGCGATTGATGCCGAGTTCGTCGCGTTGAATCAGGAAGAGCTCGAGATTCGTTCAGACGGCACGCGCTCTGTCATCCGACCGACCCGGCTGTCGCTCGCGCGAGTCTCGGTGGTTCGGGGACAGGGGCCGAAGGAAGGATCCGCCTTCATCGACGATCACATCTATACGCAGGAAGAGGTCGTCGACTATCTCACCAAGTTTTCGGGTATCCTACCTGGCGATTTGGATCCTGCCACGTCCAAGCACACCGTAGTGCCACTGAAGTCGGCGTACAAGAAGCTGCGACTGCTCGTAGACCGAGGCTGCATCTTCATCGGACACGGTCTCAAGAAGGATTTCCGAATCATCAACATCTTTGTGCCACCCTCCCAGGTCATCGATACCGTTGACCTCTACCACTCCGCTAACCACCCACGCAGGCTCAGCTTGCGTTTCCTCTCATGGTTCCTGCTCAAGATCGACATCCAATCGGGAGCGTCTGCGAACAACCAGATCACAGCGCGGGAGGAACAGTCGAAGGCGTCGACCGCGACCAAGGAGGGGCAGGAGGTGAAGGAGAATGTGGCTCAGTCGGCAGCGGGTGCGGGCTCAACGGCGGTGGAAGGGGGTCACGATTCGATCGAGGACGCGTTGGCTGCTTTGAGGCTGTTCAGGCTGTACGAGGTGTTTAGGAGGGATGAAAGGCTGGAGGATGTGTTGGAGGATATCTATGATGTGGGGAGGCGGTGGAATTGGAAGCCGCCCAATGCTGCGTAGCTGGACAACAAGCTGGGATGTAATGATAACGTTATTGAACTACCATCATTCACACATTCCGAAAGCATCACTGAGACCGTCGACAGAGCCATGCCCGCACGATGCAAACATTGGGCCCGGTCGGCTATCCCTCCGCTACAATCGGCAACGTCGAGTCAGTCTCGCATCATCTCTTGCAAGAGGTGGTTCTACGCGATCCCATCAGAAGCGCCTTTCTCCGAACAAGGACCTCTGTCGCTGAGGCCGCTTGAAAGGGGAGGAAAGATTATCTCACAGCGAGACTTTCATGCGGCTCCCCAAACCTGGGTCTTGCGGTCTACGTAATCCTTCAGGCAGAGGAATGAGGAGCCAATCGGAATGCGTCTATTTGAAATGCAAGCCTCTCCCCCTCTCGGCGCTCACGGCTTCGGAAATGTAGCTGAGACCCGCCGGTCGTCGTGCCGACCGACGACTTGTAAAATGGCCACAGAATCGGAGCCGGGCAAGCGCAAGAGGCTACTGTAGACTTGGAGGCGCTCGCAAGTGCGCGGTGCTCCAAGATGCGGGAAGAAGCAGTGATTCAGGAACGTGGCCAATCGTCGTCCAGCATTCAAGGCCATTTCCTTGTCCTTACAAGCAATGTAATGGCTCCGATTGAATCCTTTGACCGGTGCATCGCAGCGTCCCTGGAATAGATGATGGTACGCAGGACTGGACCGTCGGACGTGTCGTCGGGCACACCAACCTCCTGCCGTACAATTTGAGACACCCTTTCAGCCAGGTCAACGTTCAATGCAACAAACAGATGGCGACCACAACGTCAACGTACGAACCCAGCAATTCGTCGCAAGGCGAACATGTACGTAACAGAACAGCGGAGTCTGATCTCCGGGTTGTCCATGGAGCATTCATTGCGGCTGCGACGGGCGAGATGGCTCCAAGTGGCACACCTCGATGGGAGCCGAGAGACACAGTCAAGGCCTAGATGAGATCTGAATTTGCAATTCGAGCGTCGCGGCTAAATTGGCTCAACGCCTTTTGCCTACCGTATTCGCCGTGCCAGCTTGTGTAGCCGTGCTTTCAATCAGACAGCACGCCGAGCCCGTCAACCAGTCTGAGCTGCCAACACGATTCTCTTATGGCGGAGCAGCGCTGTCCGAAGCTGATACCCCAAGAGGGCCGACCAAAATGAGGCCAACGCCAAACCCACACGGCGGCAATGCAGATCGGCAACAGGCGAGACTCGCCATGGCTTGGATCTTCAAGCCTGTTGAGCCGCAGGAGATGTATTGCCTTCGCTTCCCCTTCCTACCTCTGCCAATTGGCATGGCCTAGCACTGACACTGCCTCGAGGTCATTCGTGCTGCTCTTGGATTCAAAACCTCATGGTCGCAGTCGGAGGATCTCCGAAGGAACCTATCACAGCTCCTTTCAACTGCCCAAATTCTGGTCGCGCGTTTTGCATGATCAAGTTGTCAGCGCCTCGCTTACGCCACAGATTGACGACCTTTCGAGCCAGATTGAAATGCTTTGCCGTGTTTCTCGCTCGTTGGCCCGCTGCGCCCTGTTCAAGATGTCCGGCTCGCCCTCGAGGCTTCTCCGCAAGCTGCTGCAGGACCGCGCGATAATTTCTGGGTCCGCACTGCACCCTGGGTCCCTTTTTTGAAGAGACCTCGGAGCGAGCGGCCAACACCATTGCTTTCCTCCACGGACCGAATGCTGGTTTGCCGCCCACGTTATGCGAATCATCGAGCCCCCCCCTTGGTTCTGTTTGCCATGCATACAGTTGGCTCTTGTCTCGCCTCTTCTGTTTCTTCCATGTTTCTGCCACCATCGCCTCATCCTTCCCTTCAGAACAAGTGTGATCGACGTGCCGCTTTCAAGCAAGGAAGGATCCAACCTCATCACGCAAAGTTACGACTTTGATCTCCTGTCCAAAGAGCCACTGGCATTGACGACAGCGACTGCTACGAACGCAGGCGTGAGTCAGAGTGATCCGATCAAGCTCCAGCACTGGCAGACTCTGCTTCCAACGAGCAGCGATTGCAAGCAAAGGCAGACTGCTTTCCCACGCTCCACCCAAGTCATAAAGCCTACGCCCATCGCCAGCACGGCAACATCACCTCTCGCTCATTCATTTGGTCAGCCCTTCATCTCGGCCCGCCCTACGCTCATTTCCGCCGCACTGCAGCGTGCTCAAAACTGTCTCGTCCGGAGGTTACAACGGACTGGTCGGCTGACTCTCTTGGTCCCACGCCCACACTGGAAGCCGTCCGACAACTCGGAAGATCCGTGATCGATAGGCACGCCCGTTGTCGAGCCACAACCGCTACGCCATCGGAGTCGAGCCGCCAGCTCTCCCAAGTCTGCTGGTCCTTCAAAGAGAGCAAAAGCTTGCTGGTCCAAAAGCATCGAGGTAGCCCTCCTCCCTTCGCATCACAATCGCGTGTCCCTGCCGCCTCGATGCTTTCGGCGTAGCGCTCGCCCGCCTGGCTCTTTCCGTCGACTCTCCACAAGACCAGCACGTCCACCAGCCATGCCGCCCGCTGCTTCCGTCGGGAGCAGTAGGCGTAAGCTCGGTCAGCCGACCGTCTGCCTCGAATGCTATCTCAGAAAGGTCAAGGTACGTTTCAACTTGCGCTCAAAGTCAACGATACCCTGCTTTCAAGTTGACTGACCCTTCGATGCTTTGGACCAACAGTGCGACCGCCAGCGACCATGCAACACTTGCTGTCGAAGAGGTACCGAGCATCTCTGCAAGACGTTCAACACCAGCGAACTGGATCCTGAAAGTGAGTCGGACACCTGTCATCGACATGCTTGTCTTCTGGCGTCGTCGATACTGATCATCTCTCCATTGTCGCTCATCTCATACCTTTCCTGTCCACTTCAAACCTGTTTGCTTCCGCCAGCGCTGCAAAAGAAGCAGGCCCGAAGATCGCTCGCCGAGATCAATGCCATCCTCGAAGCGTCCACACCCGACAAAGCCGACGATCCAGATCCTCAGCAACCATCAGAGCTCAAACAACCTCCAGAACACCCTATGATGGCTTTCATCAATCTCATGCTCAAGGATCTCAACGTGCAAGGAGCTCCTTCCGCCAGCGGCCACGCATCACCCGACTCTGCTTTGACCAGCCCGAGCTCATCCGCAGCGCCACGCTCCGCCACTTCTCGCTACTACGAAAGAGCATGTCTCACGAAGATCGTCGAGTTCTGCACCATCCTACCTGACTGGTCGCAGCTGCAGATCCTCATCCGACACTACCTCTGGCACGTCGACTGGAAGTTTCTCATCACCTCGCAGGACCTCATCGAAGACCAGATGAAGGATCTCTGGACCAGAGTCATTCGCCCAGCTCAGAGCCATGACCACCGAGGCGATGCACACGCCTCGCGCATCTGCTTCCAGCAAGGCGATCTATCCCGGCTTGCACTCCTGGCTTGCGTCGTGGGCGAGACGGTTGAATCCATGGCACCCGAGGCTATCGCAGAAGCACTGCCCGTATCACGATCCGGCATTGTCGCCTCTGGCCCTGTCAACGTTGATGCCAACGCAAACCCGCGAGTCAAGGCCTTGCTCCTCCTCACCTACCACGTCCCTGCCCTCATCGAGGAGTGCGTTCGTTTGGACGAGATGACCATCGATCTGGTCCAAGCAAACATTTCGGCCTTCTCTCTGTGGTCCAATCAGGGCCTCCACGGCACAGGTTCCACCGAGTTTCCGCGCTGGAACGTCACGATCCGTGCTGCAAAGGGCTGCAACCTCTTTGAAGACCCCGGCAACAACAGCAATTACTCGCATTTCGAGCTGGACCATCGTAGAAGGCTCGCTTGGCTCGTCTACGGCTACGATCATGCGTTTGCAGTGGGCGCCAATACAAAGCCTCTCATTGTCGAGTCGCAATTCAGCGTCGATCAGCCCAGCGATGCTGCTCCCTGGACAGGGTGCGGCGCCCCGCCTGACCCTTGTCTAGCCAGACTCGAAGTCCAAGGCGGTCAGATGGCGCAGCTCGTTTCCAGCACCCTCTGCTATGGCCAGCCTCTGCACCGTAAAGCGAT
Source organism: Pseudozyma pruni (assembly GCA_023212685.1). Lineage (NCBI taxonomy): Eukaryota > Fungi > Basidiomycota > Ustilaginomycetes > Ustilaginales > Ustilaginaceae > Pseudozyma > Pseudozyma pruni. The sequence goes on from JALBYD010000044.1 coordinate 142,253, forward strand.
GGAGACCGACCAGAAGATCTCGGAGATGATCGCCCAGCTCGACCCTACCTACCACTGGGACAACCCTGACTTGTCGTTTGACACCAAGGATCCCTTCCGTGCTCGACGCCGATGCTGGCTCCAGCTCACCACTGCGTGGCAGAGAGGCTCGCTCCACCGACAATTCTTCTTTCCCAACGGCCGCATCACCAATGGCGAGCTGGCAACAAGTCGTCACATCGCCACCGACAGCGCCTTGCGGTCCATATTTGGCGTGCGTGACCTGCGCAAGATGCAGAATCGTTTTTCGGATCACATGGGCTCCGCCTGGTGGTACCAGTACTTCACTGAGCCTTGTATGACGCTGGCTACCGGCGCACTCCTCCTGATCCGAAGCAAGGGTCAAGGGGTCCCTGGTCTGTCGGACGAAGCCAACTGCTGGACCACTTTGATGCATTTCACCCGAATCATCGATGAGTGCATCGAGGACCTCGATGCTTCCACACGGGATGCTGCTGCGTGCCTGCCGTCGCTGCTCACGTTCGCCCAGGGGTGCCTCAAGCTCATCAAGCAACTCCGCAGCGCCGTCCAGACGAGCTTTGATGCCTTTGTCCAATCCCAGCCGGATCTGGTCAATCTGGCCAACCTGAAAGACCTCGAGATTGATCAGAACATCATCCCTCTGCTGCATCCACGCTCGCGCCAGAAGAGCCCGGGCTCGCAATCGCAAGCCCACGCGCAGAGCAGCGAGAGCAGTAGCAGCAGCAGCAACCACACTGCGCCGACCAAAGCAGGCACCAAGCGCTCAGCCGAGGGCGCCAAACGTGGTTCAGCTGCCACCCGCAGCCGTAAAAGCATCGGCCACAAGGAGAAAGACGTTGCGCACACCACCCAACCGGCATTCGCAGAGTCCCTCTCCGTCTCGCCACGCACCTCCATCGCCCTATCCTCCCAGCCAAGCAACGCACCCTCCTTGTCTGGATACGCCTCGTCATCCACCGCCGGCCTCGATACACCCCTCCTCGCGCAACCGCACACGTCGGCATCCACATCCCCCTTCGCCGTCCCACCGGACGGGCAGCTGCCACCGGGCACCTTGACCCTCTCCTTTGGCCCAGAGGTGGGGTTCGCCGGTCCAACGCCGCACACCAACGCACCCGTGTCGGCGGCACAGCAGCCGATCCTGGCGGCAGCTCCGCACTTTGGGATACCCGCGTTTGTGCCGGAGGGTCAGCTGCTGTCGCCCGCGGAACCGTTCGCACTGCGCGATTTCTACTCGGACGACGGCGTGCAGAGGAGCACCGGTGGGCGGGGTTTGGCGGATTGGATTGCGTCGGTGCAGATGGATGTGGTGTTGCCGGGAAGTGGGGGGCAGCAGCAGCAGTAGAACCTTCGCACTATCTTTCTGTGCTCTCTCTCTCTCTCTCTCTCTCTCTCTCTCTCTCTCTCTCTCTCTCTCTCTCTCTCTCTCTCTCTCTCCCTTTCTCTCTCTTTCTCTCTCCCCCTTTCTCTTTTCTCTCTTTTGTCCCTTCC
>JALBYD010000045.1:0-141382 GCA_023212685.1 Pseudozyma pruni
CACCAACACCGCCGGGAACTCCACCTCCACTCCCACCTCCTCCCCCCGCTGCAAGTGCTGGATCGTGAGGGGGGGGGGGGGGGGGGGGGGGGGGGGGGGGGGGGGCTGCTAGGATGTATGCCAGGCAGCCGCACGAAGCGCCGAAAGGGCGGCCTGAGACGAAGCGCTCTGAATTGGTAGGTGGCCGGTGAGACGAGGAAGAAGAGCAAAGGAAAGAGCTCGGATGCGATTCTTGAGACCTTAGCGAGAATCTCAAACTCTTCGCAACGATAAAGACCCACGCTTTGGCCAGGCTGCATTGCTCGCCTGCCACATCTCGCACACTCGACATCACTTCTTTGTAACAGCTTTGCAAGGCTCAGACGAACGTTCCTGGACATCACATTCTTCACGGCCCTCAACGCAGCCCACATCGTGCACGAAAGAGCAAGGCAAACGAAGTGGATCTAGGGGATGGCCGTCTAAGCGAGCATACGAGATTGCAAACTCTGCTGTGCGAGGACGAGCACGTTTCAGGGTCCAATCTCCTAAATTGGGCTCAAAGCACGTTTCTGGCTCTGTCTTCTCCAAGTTGCCGACCATGCAGCATCGACGGCAGCACACAACGTGCCGAGTTGAGCCGCAGCACAAAGCATCGACCGCCGGCGGCCGGTCAAGACAGCTGCATCCAAGCGACGTCGGTTAGCAGGCTTCAATGTCGCAGTTGCACACATCCGCTTGAGTATGCAAAACGACGTCAGGCAACAAATGAAACATCGAGACGAGGGTCGTACAGAAAGTCATTCAAGGCGTTCCAAGATCGTTCCGAGCTACAACACAACGCTAGCAGCGCCGGCCACCATTGCAAGCCCAGTCACAGCCAAAACCGCAACAGCAACCCCCCAACCCCTCACTGCCTCATCAACCAGCGACCTGCCCCCTGAACTCTGGAAGATAGCACCGGTACTCTGGTCCTTGTACCCCGGTCCTGTGCTCGTCACATCCGTATACGTGCCCGGGTTCTGCGGCACCTCGGTTCCAATATCGCCGTTAGCACTCGCTACACCGCCGAGCAGCGCCGAGCCCAATCCACAGATCTCTCTCAGATTCGTAATGACGCTACTCGCACCGGTACCCTGTGGATCCGTTCCAAGGTAGTAGCATTGGTTTGTGCGCTGGAAGCAGTCCAAACATTGAGGATAGATGGCTTGGAAGGTGTCCGCGCAGGCGCACTTGATGGCACTGATGTACGCGATGGGGTTGTTGAAGATCGACGTGGCGTTTTGGAAGACGGAAGAGGCACCCATGCAAGAGGATAGGGATGGGTAGCGCTCTTCGCACTTGGGGCAGGAGGGGATGTCGGATGGGAAGCTGGGCGGTCCGAGAGATGGTAGCGGTACTGAGGGCTGGTCCTGACGTTTGGCGGGTGTGCCCCGGCGATCGAGTAGGGACTCTTCGACGTGACGAGGCGAGTAGAACTCGTACACCTCGTCCGGCGTCGAGCGCGAGTTGAGAGTGGGTACGCGAGGAAGCGGCGTTGGCGAGAGAGATCTCTTGACAGGGAGCTGAGGTGCTGCTTGGCCGTCGGCGATGGGACGAGCTTCAACGATGATGCTGAGGCTGCTGATGAGGAGCGCCACGAGCATGAAGACCCTCCATGTCGTCGATTCGGTTCTGGTATGAAAGTACATTGGTTTGCGATCCTCGAGGTTCGCGAAGTGGATGGGAAGAAGCTGATGTACTGAATGTTCCGTGATATCGTCAATGGGTCGTTACAGTCGTAATGCCCCGGTGTCGTTGGTGATTAGAATCGATCAAAGTGATGGCAGCATGAAGCAAGACGACGACGACGACTCATAGCTCAGATGGCACACAGTGGGCGCTATGGCGCACGGCAAGCACATCAAGAGAATGCTCAGGGGCTAGACTTCAGCCAAGACCGCAGATGTGGAAGACTTCATCTCTGTGCCTTGCGGGCAGAGGTCGTACCGGATCGCGAGGCCTGCTCGTTGGGTACAATGCTGTGGCGGCACGTCAGGCCCCTGTCAGAACCTTCTGCTGCAGGTGCAGGCAAGACGTACGCCCTCATCGCGTGAGCCGGCAGCGCATGTGTTGCTTCTGAAAGCAAGGTCGATTGGATGAGGGTCTGCAACCGGCCCCTGAGGCATGCCATGTCAAGCTTGGCCAGGAAAGGCAAGCTGTGACAGGGGCTCGGCGCATTTTTCGGCTCGCCATCTCGAGCGCTTCAAAATGTAACACTCCATTAATTTGAGATCGTCCGATTCGCGTCAGATCTGCCAGATGAAATTCTAGCCTTGACGAAGAAGATCAAGGGTCTTGCCTTTCGCTTTGCTTGCCTCGTCACTTTCACACCTCTACCACCCTCGTCGCAGTCCCACAGCTTGCTCAGGAGGCAGTCTTGCCCATCGTCCGCGCTCCTAGTCAACGGATGTAGCGCTGGTATGCAAGGCGGCCGTCAGCATGATGGTCTGACGCTCTCAAATCCCGCCACCCCCTCGCCTCAAGCAACCGCATCCTTCCTCAACACGCTCGAGCGCATCCGCACCACCCTCGCTCGCACGGCGCACGACGAACAGCTCCTTCGAGACGATGCTTGGCCAAACATCCTGAAGCGCGTGCATGCGGCGCTGGACACAGGCAAACCGATCACGGGAGCAGGACCAAATCGAGGGCTGCCCATGGAGGTCGTCGTGCAAACGCTCAAAGCTGGATGGCACGTCGACGGTACTTGGCCAATAGGCCCGAACGCTATGCAAGTGCTGGAGGAGCAGAGCGTTGAGAGGACGAAGGCGGAGAAGGGGCCAGAAGCCAAGCAGGACCCGGGTCCAGATGAGGTTGCCGAGGCGTACAGGCTCAGAGGGGTGGATATGGACGAGGCCGTGATCGTAGCTGACGACTGGTAAACACTCTTGCGAGAAGCAGCAACTTGCGAGAAGCAAGTATTCGACTAGCTGCACTCGTTTCGCATGCGACAGTCAGACGAGGCGGCAAGTGTACGTAGGTCTGCTTTCACATTTTACAAAGCCACCGCGGGCATCTGCAACGACTCCGGCACCACGTATCCAAACTTTGCATGCGCCTGCTTCAATGTCAAGATCTGTGAACCCTCTGCATCAAAGTTCTGTGGACTCAACCACGCCTCCAAAGCCGCCTTTCTCTGTGGCCATTCGTCGTCAACGACCGAGAACCAAGCCGTGTCCCTGTTCCTCCCCTTGAGCACCAGCATCTTCCTGAATAGCCCTTCGTAGGTGAATCCGTACCTGATGGCAGCACGTTTTGAAGGTACGTTGAGGTTGTTGCACTTCCACTCGACTCTCCTGTACCCGAGATCGTCGAACGCATGCTTCAGCATCAGGAACACGGCCTCGCTCGACTTCCGCGATCGCTGCAAGAGCGACGAGAAGAGGATGTTGCCGATTTCGATCGTGCGATGAGTAGGATTGATGTTGAGATACGAGATGATTCCGAGGATCTTGGGGGCGGATTCGGACGCGGGTAGCTTGTCGACTACCACCCAAAAGACCATATTGTTGGCGCTGGCGGTGCGTGCTGACATATGGGCGGTGAAGCGGTCTCGATCACCGTGGAAGGGTCCTTCGAGCATGTAGTCCCATAGTCGCTCGTGTTCGGGTAGCGCCACGAGAGGGTAGAGCGCATCGGCGTGGTCGTTCGAGAGCGGTACGAGGTCGATGTACTGGCCTGGGATCGTGACGCGCTGCGGAAACGGTGCCGGCTCGGTGGGCACAACAGGTCCAAGACGCTGAAGCGCCTCTTCGTCGCTGAGAGAAAGCATCCTTGACGTGATGATGAAGAGGAGAAGGACTGAGTTGGTGGGTTTGAAGACGACGTTGATATGGCTCGAGACAACGGGCCGTCGGTTTCGAGTCAGAAGAAACACTCGGCAAGTCGAGTCGGAAATTGAGCCGAACAAGTAACCGATGAGACTGAGTTTGTGCAGTGTGGTCGACCGCCGCGGTGACTCGCCTTCCAACTTGGCTGCACCACGTGTCACAGCATCGAGCTTTTCTACCTTTTGTTGGCGCATCGCTCGCTGTTCGGAGCAAGACAACGTGGCGGCCCAATCTCTCGCTAACCAAGCAGAGACTCGAGCGACTGTGGCAGAGACGCGATTGCCCTAATAACAGCCGTCGATGAGGAACGTCCTCGCGGCAAGACGGAAGAGTAGTCGGTGATCTTGTCCATTCCTGGAACGCCAAAATGCTCTGTGTCGTCGCCATAGGCAATCACGTCGGCTTTGTGCGCAAGTTTCCACTCGATGAATGCGTCGGACCACCTCGCAACCCTCCAGCCTGTGAGCCAAAACGTCGCCAGACATTTTCTGTGTTTCTCTGCGCAATCCTGGCATCTCTCTTGACGGCTGTCGAAGTCAGGAGGCAGACAATATCCCCGCGACTTGCAATTCAGGTGCTCGCAGCAAGCGACGTGACGATACCAAATCTGCTCCCGCGCGAGACGGATCGATGCTTTGACTTTGAGACCCGATGTTGAGGCAGCAGAAGGATGCTTCTGTCTCGATTTTGAGGCCGAAAAAGAGGGTAGAGATGCACTTGTAGAATTCGAGGTCGCACCATGACGATGTTCGGTGGCAGGGGATTCGGATACAAGCGGAGAAAGGCTGTTGGTAGCCAGGCTGAATGCCTCTGACTGGTGGCGGTCAATGAGAGCATTGAGCACTCGAAGCTCCTCGTCTTCCTCGTCGGATTGCTCGATCAGCTGGTCTTGCATCCTCAACACCTGCAAGCTGCTATTGCTTGGGCCGTTTGTCCGTGGAGAAGATGGACAATCACCGTCCGCTGTAAGGACGGCGTAGCCAAGTGGATCCGACGAGACACTCTCTCGCTTCCGACTTGCCCGCATGATGTCTTCCCATTCCTTTGTTGGAAACATCTTCGGCACGTCCTGTTCAATTCTCCACTCCAGATCCTGGTCGTTGTCCATCCAATCGACGCAGCGCTTCAACTTGTTTCGCCAGGGATCCTCCTTTCTCCGACCAGGCCCGCTACAGGAGCCGGTATTCGTGACGAGGCTGCAGCTCTCCAGATCGCTGTCACTGTCCAGCACGGGAACGTCATCATCGACTACGACGCTGCTTGGAGCTTGTCTTCGGTCGATTCCCGCTGCTGAATGGTCTGCGGCCTCGCGTGTACGGGCTCCTGCCTTCGTCTGACTCGCTAGATTGCCATTGTCGCTCTCTGTGTCATCGTTGTGGTCGCTTGTGCTTCCGTCGCTGTCCAAAGTAAGATTGATGACTTGTTCAGGAATGGTGGTGACTTTTGCGGGTCTCGATCGGTTCTCCATCTCCAGAGCCCTTTTCGCGACTCGAGCGATCAATCTTGCGCCTTGAAGTGAGCCGTCTCCTGACTTGGACACCGGCGCAAAGGGCCTGTTGCGTCGAGTTCTGTCTTCGTCGAGTAGAGTGCCGGCATGCTCGTCGAAGAGACAAGATGTGCGTTTAACCCGAGCCAGTGCCGGATGTGAGCCCATCACGACTTCCAGGGTGAAGCCCATGAGACCATCCGTAAGGGCAGATAGCGAGACCCGCCTTCCGAGCTCTCTGGCATCTCGCAGATGGAGGAGGCACCCTTGCAAAGCAATCGATTCTAGATACACGTCAATCCAGGCCTGAGTTGCATAGCCCTTAACGGGTTCGGACGCTAGTTCGTAGTTCTGCGTGAGGTCGTGTGTCATTGCAACGTTGTTCTCGTCCAGGACAGACTCCGCCTGTTCAAACGCTGCATCGATGAGCAAGTTGATTTCGTTGAGGCCTTCGTCGCTCAAGCTGGGATCCTGGATGATTTCGAAGAGGGCCTCGAAATTGAACGAACGTATGTCCCTTTTGTCGAAGGAGAGCGTACCAAAAGCTCGACTTTGATACTCAAACATCGGCGGCAGTTGCTGGGTTGACGGACCGGGAGATGCTCGATGATGATGCGAAACGCTCGATCAGTGCAGGGGTGCTGTAAGGCTTACGGATAGAGCGAGGTAGCAGAATGTGGAGCGTTTACGTGGTGTCCTTGCGCTGTCTTTTCGTAGAGAGAGCAGGTGTCTGCTCCGCGATCGACAGAAACGTTCCATCATCAAGTCAACCGATAGAAAGCAGAAGGAGCGCAGAGCTCAGCAGGCGAGAAGAGAGATTCTGCTTTGCAAGAGAGCTCAAATGGGCACGCCGACGGAAAAGACGTGCCATGCAGAGTTATGAAGTGCGCATGTGCGCTCGGGTGGGCTTCGAACGAGAATCTCATGCAAGCCTGCGCAAGCGTGGGCGTGTTGCCTCATAAGAGGTTCGAGCGTTGACAATGCGTCGAGATCGAAGGCTCGCCACTCAGCCCCCTCTATGGTGTCTTCCATCATCCGTCTTCGCATAGGTCATAAACCTCGGTGTCTGACCATTGAGCTGCATTCCGATTGAAGAGATCTGGATTTGTCGACACGAGTGATCGCGCGTTTCATCGACAATTCCAGTGGCAAGCGGATGCGTGCGCCGACACATTCAAACCTTATCTTCGCAAGCCACTTTGCCTGTCTGTGATCACGACAGTTGGCTGCGCAGTTGCGGCTCATCACACCCTCTACAGTCACACTCGATTCTATCCTGGAGGGAAGCCTCGAGGGTGAAAATTTTTGCACTGGACTGAAGATGCGCAACGTTCCTTCTCTTGCTCTTGTCGATCTTTCCACCATCACCTTCGCCTCACCTGCTCGATTGTATTACATAACAGGCACTGCCTTTGATTTTTCAAGATGGATCTCATCTCGTCCTCCGTAATCGCCCAAAAGATCAAAGATCTCGAACGCATCGTCAATTACCAAGGTACCCTGATCAGTTCCCTTGTCAACGAGCAAAAGAAAGACAAGTCCAAGAAAGACCAGCCCAGCCAGTGCAATAAAGAGGCCTTCACCATCACCGAGGTGAACTCAGCAAGTCACATCCCCGCTGTCTGGCAGGAGATCCTCAACATCCAGGTCCACTACAAAACAGACCCGCACGCTCAGCCACCAGTGCTTCGTCTGTACAAGTCGGCTCGATCCGTCGCGAGTCCAGCTCAATGGATGCGAGAATGCATCGCGATGCTGATCGACAGAAGGGTGGATCAGACGAGGTGGCCGCTACTCATCGCTCGGGCCCTCGACGGGGAGGAGCTTCGATGGTGGCTCTCAGTGTCTGAAAGCTATCCGCTCGGAAGGATGCCATGGGATCGCTTCTGCCAGGCGTTCTACCAGAAGTTTGGCAAATGAGCTCGGGTGCGACGAGCCATGAGCTCACGCTAAGTACATACGATACGAGCGGCTCGTAGCAGGCTTCCGATTTGGTGGAGCGAGAGTCGAGCCTGGCTCCCATCAAGATGCTGAACGCTCATGGTCTCGTACCCGTCACCTTGGCACAAACCTCATCTCATGCCACCTCAAGACACGCTGTACACGTCCCTGGTTCTTCAAACGCCGCGTGGCGTATTCACTTTCCATTACAATCACAACTTTGTCTTCCCCACCTGTCGATGCAGCTTCTCCTCCTTCAGCTTCTGCGAATCTGACTGCGTTTCCAGCACTTTTACGAGTGTCTCAGCCAACGCTTCTGGCTCCTCCTGAGCTACCAGATGGTTCCCTTCAATCGTGAAACTGATCCCTCGCTCTAGTGCATCGATCTGCGCCGCGAGCGACTTATTGTTGAAGCCGCCCCTCATATTGACGAACCCAATCCAGGCACCATGATCCGTCGTCAGCAACCCTCGTTTGCCGATCATGCTCATCCAAGTCGAACAGAATGCTGCCGCCTCGTGCCATTTGGTGTTATTCAGCTCGAGCGGGGTCCTTTTGAGGTCGTTCTCGTGCAGGTCGTCTGATGCCAATGCACGTGACGCCGGAATCGTGGATGGTCGAAGTCCGAATCGAAGATGAAGATCGAGTACGCGAGGGTGCCATGCTTGGAAGAAAGGTTTTGACTCGAAATAGGCTTTGGCGTCGGGCATCGAGTCGAATGCGTCTTTGCGCGCAACGGCACCTCGTGCCAGCGGAACCTCGTGAAGCGGTGCAAAGAAGGGGATGGTGATGTCCTTCTCGTCTTCGAAGTGGACGATGGCGGGATCGACGAGCATGAGGCCTTCGAACATGCGTGGTCGCGCGTGGAGGAGGAAGGTGAGCGATGCACCGCCGAACGAGTGGCCGAGCCCGATCAGACGACGCTTTGACTTGGGTGAGGAAGCCTTGTGCGAGGGGAGGAATGTCGGAAGCCATGTAGGAGGGGATGAAGGATCGGAGGACGCTGTTGGGAGGTAGTGTTCGAGGAACTTGAGCATGTCTCGCGGATGATCTGCCCAGTTGATGACGTCGCCAAGCACATCGCGATTGATGCTTGCTGCCTGACCCGAATGTGTGCAGTCAAAGACCCAAATCTCGTCGATCCTGTATTTGCCTCTAAGCTCATCGGTTTGTAGCTTCTGTACGAAAGCCTCGATAGCTGGCTCGAAGATCTCCTTGTGGAAGCCGTTGGCATGGGCCATAATCAAGGTGATCCCTTCACGAGCGTCCTTGCCCCTGCCGCTTGAATGGGCGTCATGATCCAATGGCGCTGGCACGATCCTGTTGACAGTGTTCCAGAGCTGCACTTCGTTGGCCGTCCTTGCTTCGGTGATTCTAGCAGTATGCCCGGACTTGGAGCACCCTTCGCGAAGCGAGCGCATGAGCTTGACCTGGTCCTCGGTCTCTTTGCCTCCGCAGATCTGAAGCCAGTGGTCAAAGTCGACCTCTCGACGCCGTCTCTGCTCTGCTTTCGCTGCCTGTGGATCCGAGGGAAGCGGTCCTAAGCCGTAGCTATTGGGGATGTTGGCATCGTAGATGTCCGATTTGGCTGAGCGTACATGTGAGCGTGGCCATGCTGCAGGATAGACGTGGGTGGTCGAGATCCACTGCTGCGGCTTGTGCGAGGACGGGTCTTGAGACGGAGCGGTGAAGACGATACGCGGTGAGAGTGTCGGAAGGTTGGGTCGTTTGACCGATACTGGAGGCTCCAGAGATGGCAGGAGGTCGGCGGGACGAAAGTCGTCGGATGTCATGTTGCTGATGAGAGGAGGAGGAGCACGTATCTGTACTGACCACGGAAAGCACCTCGAGAAGCCTGCCGCGCTGGGTTCTTCCTGTCTTTATAGCCGTAGGTTTTGAGGGAGGCTCGCTGGATGCGCTGGATGATGATGTGGGGTGAACTGCGGGGTGCGACATCCGGTGGGTTGGAATGTCGCTCAAAACGAGGCCCTTGGTCACCATAGCTGATTGCCGCTGGCCGGTTCGCGCTTGGCCGGCTTTTCCGGTTGAACTCCTCCGCGTGGGACAGAGGCGCATTTTCGGACGAAAAGAGCGCTGAGCACTACGTCGTTTCCGTGCGGGGCCCACTCTTGGACGAAGCCGTTGCCGCACAGCTCACTGACGTCCTCTTGTGTGCGACAGTGTCAGTTGATTTCCGGGCGTGAAGACGACGACTTGGATCCATACCGTCCCGATGATGATGATGAAGATGTTCGCTCAAATAGAGATTGTCGTCTCGCACGATCTGACACCTTTGCGCCGGAAAAATGAGCTTGGAGATTGGCTCGATTCAGCAGCCGCGGAACAAAGGATTCGAGTGACGTGCAACCAACAGCCCGCAACCGCAACGCTGAAACGGCTCGGGTGCGGCTTTGACCTGCTCGCTCGCTCGCTCGCTCCACAATTTAGAGCTCGAATGATTTCAACCCACAGCACAGCACCGCCTCGACATCTTTCCTCCCACACCATTCTCCTTTCCTTCCAGGCGAACGGTCAAGACAGGTTGCGACAAGACGACGAGTTTGCCTTTCACTATCGAAGAGGACACGCGGACACCAATCGATCTAGGACGAGTCCACATCCTCAAACGGCCACGAACACCTCACCGTGCAGCTCGTTCTCGTTCGTGGCGGCATCGCTTGCTCGTCACACAACGACCTCCCCAAGGACCTCCTTCGCGTCGGTCACGCCATCAAGAACGTCACGAGATGAACGACAGCCTCGGAGCCATCCTGGCCATCGTGGTCCTCTGGTCCATCTTGCGCTTTGCCTTCGGCGGAGGCTCCAACAACAGTTCCAACGGCGGCAATCAGGCACCTGCGATCAACACCGCCCGCTCACGCCAAGTCCCCCAGCACATGATCGACTCGGTCAAGACGCTCTTCCCGCACATCCCTGACGCATCTATCCGCTACGACCTCCAACGTTCCGGCAGCGTAGAAGCCACCTGCGAACGCATCCTGAACGAAGGCGGCCTCCCCCCGCCGCCAGCTGGCTTCTTCGGTACCGCCGAACCTTCGACACCGTCTAATGCGGCCACTCTCCGGGCACAGAACGCCAATCGCTCTACCCCCAACGGCGCAGCATCATTCGCGTCCACCAGCAGCACACCGAGCAAGTCTCCCAACCTCATCTCGCGTTACAATCTTCAGTCGCGGCTCGCATCAGGCGATCTTCCAGGTACACCCGACTCGCACGCCAGCTCCAGCAGCCACGGCAGCGCAAGCAGCTGGGCGGCCACACCGGAAGCGCGCGCCAAGCTTCTCAAGGACAGGAAGGAGCAGATGATTCTAGAGGCGAGGAAGAAGATGCTTGAGAAGCAGCAGAGTGCGGCCAAAGAGTCGGCATCAGCAGCGGCCGACACTGCAGCATCTGCTACCGCCGGCTGAAAGCGCATGCAGCCCCGATCTCTCCGTTTCAGCCGGATCCCTTGCAACCGCAATAGAAACAGACGCTCATCCTGCAATCACATTTGATGAGCCGTTGGACGACATCGATGGTCACTCTACATTGTGCGTGAGTTTGAAATTGTCACCAGCGGCCCTGACCCTTCTGTACCGACCATCATTCTGCACGCAGTGAGCATGGTGACTCCGTGTGAGCAGAATCGAGTGAGCGGCGAAAATTCAAATCATGTCAGATCGCAATGAACTGCCCGTGCAAAAATGGCCGTGTCACGTGCGTCAGACCTTTTTGGCGGTCCGCTTCTTTTTCGACTTCTTCCAAAGTGTCGAACCTGAACATCCTTTCTCCTCCCATCACTCAATCCCTTCAACGAACCCTCGTTCGACAGCGCCAAGTCAGCTCACATCTGTGCAACGTCACACAGCGACCATGATGCGACCAGCAACACGATCGCTCCGAGCGACATGCTCCTCCTTGCGACAGGCGTCCTCGGAGCGCACCTACGCATCTGCCTCAGCCGCATCGTCCTCTAACTCGTCCAGCACGTCGACCGAAACGCAATCGCTCCCTTCAGCCGCACCACCAGGAACAGTGCTCAAAGGCGTCTCCATCTTCAAGGACAAACCAGACCCCGTAGCTCTCCAAGACCAGGAATACCCACCGTGGCTGTTCAAGCTGCTAGACGACCCCTCGATCGCCTCTTCGTCGTCGTTGGCTTCGATCGAGATGGCGGGCATGTCGAAGGGTGAAGCGCGAGCAGCACAGAAGCGTCAGTCGAAGATTCTGCGAGCGGCGCAGCTGGCTAAGGAGAAGGCCGAGGCAAAGGCCGCAGAGCGCGCTGCCAAGGCAGGGAGCACCGAGGTGGGCAAGGATGTGAAGGAGGAACAGCAGGCGACGTTGAGTGAGGCAGAACAGAGGGCTCAGGCGGCGGCGAAGGCGGCAGAGGAGGAGAAGGCGAGGAGGAAGTCGTTGAGGAGGGCGAACAAGGAGTCGATCAAGGCGAGGAACTTTGTCAGTGCTTCGTGATCGATCTTCGACAGACGTTTCGGTTCTCCTTCTCGACAAACACATTCACGGTCGTCAAACAAGGCGCATGTACAACAACGAGACTCAATGGCACTTGCTTAACGAACATCAGAATCCTGGCCAGTGCTGATTGGCAAACTCCTGCATATCTTCCACCAGCGCATCCGGATTGTCCCTGTCAGCATTCAAAAGGTTCAACATGGTCAGCAACGCATCCTCGTCTTATCTCATCGTCACTCCGCCTACAATGACAGAACTTACAGAGCAGCAAAGTGACCGCCGAAATCGTGCATCTTGTAGAACTGCCAGTTGAGGCCATACTTTTTCAACCAGCTCCTCGGACCCGCCGCCAGCTCGTACGGGAAACTGGTGTACCCGAACGGCTTGTCCTTCGCCCTTTCCCACAGCTTCCAGTCTGGTTTGACAAAGTACTGCATCGACTCTTTGTAGTTCAAGAACGACGTATGGATCGTGTTGGTCAGGTAGTAGATCATCACCACCGTCAACACGGTCTCGTCGGTGACGAGTGAACGAGGATCGATGTCCGAGTTGGAGCGGTTGACGGCGGGAGAGCGCGGGTCGGACCAGGCGTCAAACTTTTCCATGATCCACGAGAGGACGCCGACGGGACTGTCGTAGAGGCTGTAGCCGATGGTGGAGGGTTGAGTGCTTTGGATGCGGGCGTATCCGTTGCCCTGGTTGAGGTATTCGAAGGTTCGTTGAATTCCGAGCACTTCCTGCGGGTGGTAGCCCATGAGTTTCAGCGCGGCAGGAGCGACTCCGCGGTAGCCGGCGTTCTCGAGCGCCAGTAAGGGCATACTCCATTTGGGCGGTACGGGAACGGCGTAGTTGATATGCGCGAGCCGGCACGCTGGCCAGTTGGCAAGGAACCGTGTGACGAGGGAGCCCCAATCACCGCCTTGCGCCATATACGATTTGAAGCCCAACACGGACGTCATCAGCGTGTCGAAGATTCGAGCCGTGTCGATGAGCGTCCAGCTCTTCTTTCCGGGTGCTTGGGACAGTCCGTAGCCAGGCAGGCTGGGCACGATGACTTCGAAGCGGGGCGACCTGGACTCAACCAGCCTGGACGCAAAGTGGAACGCCTCGGTGAAGCATCCCGGCCAGCCATGAGAAAAGATAAACGGAATCCCCGGCGTACCCTCCTGGTCTTGAGGTTTGAAGTGCTGGTAGTGGATCTCGATGCCTTCGATCTGCACGACGTAGTGCGGGAAGCGGTTGAGCTGCGTCTCTACGCCTCTCCACCACGCTTTCACTCCCTGACCTGGACTTCCGACGGGTTGGCCGTTGTTGTCTCTGGGATTGCCGCGTTTCCAGTCGTCGAGGACCTGGCGCAGCTTGTTGAGCTCGGTGCCGTACTCCCAAGGCTTGAGATCGGAGGTGATCTCGCGGTCGGGCAGTCGCGCATCGTCGAGCTTGCGCTGCAGCCGGTCGAGCTCCTCGTCGGGAAAGTTGATCGAGATCTGGCGAGGTTTGCCTACTTCCGACATGATTCAAGGCTGGGTTGAGATGGTTTACGGTTCGTTTGGGATGATGGGAAGGAGGCTTGTTTTTGAAATGCAAAGCGGGTGTCTGCGCACGGTGGACGTCGAGATGCTTGCCTCATCTGTGCGTGACGTTCTCCAGGCGTGCCGGTCGTTGCTCAGCCTTCTCCACATTGCGGGGATCGCGAACAGGCTCTCTGTATAGCCGAGTTGGCGGCTCGGCTCGTGCAACCCTATCGAGCTCAGACAAAACCTTTTCGTGTGAGGCTATTTCGGCGTCGACGTTCGACTTGTGTCCGCGGGAACGAGTGTCCATCGTTTTCAAGACCAGGAGGCCATGACAAGGGAGGGGTCCCACCCTCGCGCATCTCGCAGAGCCCTATCAGTGATTCACAAGCCCGATTCAGGGTCTCACAGCGACGGGCGGGGGTGCTTCTGACGAGGTCGGTCGGAACGATCGTCACCGGTGTGGTGAATTTCTCGGAGTGGGGGAACAGCGACCCTTGTGGGGGAGAAAGGAGGAGCAAACGTGGGGGTGACACCAACCCGAAGCTTCCAACCGTCGGTCATTTCGGCACACCTTGCCGCCTTGCTCTACCTCTTAAATCGCCAAACAGCACAAGCAACGCACGTGCATATAAGGGACCGTCTTCTCAGACGATCGTTGGCGGCTTGCCAGGTTGATCATACGCTGGCAGCACGATTCGAAATCTCGACAACAGGCAGCAATCCTTGTCGGCCCATTCGCGTCTTCATCAGCGACCATGACGACCGACCCCTCAGCACCCCAGCTCTCGACCGCCGAGGCATCCCAGCTCGTCGACAAGCTCATCCACAAGCTCCTTCACAACGAAGATCCCGACGGCAAGTTCCTGCTCCCGCTCAAAGATGGCCGCATCATCGACACCAAAGGCTGGAACGGCTGGGAGTGGACGCACGGCGTCGCTCTCTACGCCCTCTTCGAGCACTACCAACTCACCTCCTCGCCCACCTCGCTTGACATCATCCACGCCTGGTTCGCCGATCGACACGCCGAAGGCGGCACCACCAAGAACATCAACACCATGGCAGCTCTCCTCACGCTCGCATGCGTCTACGAGCTCGATCCCACCTCCCATCCGCAATACAAAGAGCAGTTGATTGAATGGGCTGAATGGGTGATGAACGAGCTACCCAAGACCGAAGAGGGTGGGTTTCAGCATATCACGTACGACCTGCAGAACGAGGGTCAGATGTGGGATGATACGCTCATGATGACCGTCCTGCCGCTCGCCAAGATCGGCAAGGTGCTCGGCGTGGAGCGGTACGTCGAGGAGGCAAAGTATCAGTTCCTGCTGCATATCAAGTATTTGTACGATCCAAAGACGGGGTTGTGGTTCCACGGATGGACCTTTGAAGGACGACATCACTTTGCCGAGGCACACTGGGCAAGGGGAAACTGCTGGATCACCCTCGCCATCCCGCTCTTCTACCACATCTTGGGACCGCACGATGCAGACCTGTCAAATCACAACTCGTACCTCTCCAGACACCTCATCGGCACGCTAGAGGCACAGTTGGACGCCCTTCTACCACTGCAAGACAAGACCGGACTCTGGCATACGCTCCTCAAGCACGACGATTCGTACGTCGAGTCGTCGGCCACGGCCGGATTCGCTGCGGGTGCATACCTCGCCTTAAGGTTCGGCCTCATCAAGGACTCGAAGAAGAAGGAGCTGTACAAGAAGATGGCAGATGCAGCGCTGAAAGGCGTCGTGGACATGATTGCAGACGACGGAGAGGTGCAACAGACGTCGTTCGGAACAGCGATGGGCCACGATCTCGATTTCTACCGGAAGATCCCCATCACGCCCATGCCGTACGGTCAGGCGCTGGCGCTTCTCGCTATCGTGGAGAGTATAGCTTTGGATGGGGCGTCCACGAAGGCGGCTTGACGAAGCCATGACAAGTCGATAGTACGCAACGGGCAAGAATCAAATGCAGGCTTCCCCGTCGCAGTTGCGCTCTTTGAGACCGAGATCTGCGTATCAAGCATATCTCTCGCGTTGCTGTAGCGCAGTGTAGGTGACGCAATGAATCGTTATTGCATTGCATTGGGAGTGTACATGTTGATTAGAGAGACCGCGGCATTGATTAGCAAGAGCATTGATTAGCAAGGGCATTGATTAGAGAGAAGGTAGTATAGATGTAGAATAGATTTGTCCGCTGAGCGACGACTACATCACTGAGGCGGATGCTTGAAGGCATTGACGAAGCGTGAGAGCAGCGAGGTGGAAGCACCGCTCGACGAAGAGGACGAGGTCGGCGTCGCGGCTCCAGCACAGCTGGACGAGGTCGAAGGGGCAACTTTTGACTCGGGCGACTTTGTCGAAGCTCTTCGCCACGACGCCAACGAAAAGGAACCTGTTCTCGACTTAGCACTCTGCTCCGTCGACGCGGCTGCGAAGGCCGGTCTTGGTCCGAACGCTTCCTCGCGCGTCACCAGCGCCGGCGGTGGGGGTGTCGCCTTGTGCATCGTGCCAAGCTGGGCCGTGGTCTGGATCGGTGAGGACAACATCTGGGGCGACATCGAGGGTCGAGGCCTCGATCGCGACGTATCTGGGCGAGCGGGAGACTGCTGGTACGAGACAGCTAGGTTGGTCAAGCCGCAGATCGAGGTGCTGACGTCGCGCAATCGCACCCAGTTGGCATGGATGGCCTCGGCACGCTCCAACCTCTGCTCGGTGCGCCGCGCCACTTCGGGGTCCTCGTCGTCCTCCCTCAGCACGTCGTCCGAGCTGCGACGCTTGCCACACTCCTTGGCGAGACAGCCAAAGAGCAGTGGGTAGCGGGTTACACGCTGCACTGGCAGTACGAGGAACTGCGCCATGTCCATACCCTGCAAGGTAGGGTTGGTGCTGCGGGTCAACTCGATGAAGGCGGCGACAGCGGGTCGCAGGTCGCGCTCGAAAGCAAGTCGCTCCTTTGCGGCTTGGTGAGACAGGCAGTAGCGCGCGTAGACGTCCATGCGTGCGGGAAGCTCTTTGACCAACTTGCTGCTGAGACCCAGGTAGTCGGGCTCCTCCATCACCAGCTTGACCGGCCTCGTAGGCTGATGCCGACCGGAAGCATCGCTCGTATCGGGCTGCGACGAGATCGACGTAGGCGGCGACATCCTTCGTGGCATGAAGGCACGCACCGTGTCGATGAGGAAGCGAGAGAAAGCCATCACCTCGTCCAAGTTCGACACGATCTTCTCGATCGAAGCCGGAGTCATGAGATCGAGCTTTCGCAGCCCCTCGACATAGACATCGAGCAAAAGCTGCAGGTCGGCGAGGTACTTGCACTCGGTCAGCACAAGCTCCTCGAGCGCAGCCAGCTCAGGAGCCGTCGACTCCCAGCTTCCGCCACCGCTGCTATTGCCGCTGCTACCGCCCGTGACCGAGCCGCTCTCCGAAGAAGTGCCGAGGTAGAACGAAGGATATCGAACCGAGCTGCCTTCGATCGTGTTGGTTGTGGAGAAGGTCATGGTCATCGAGTTGGAGCGCGAGCTTCCCACTGGATTCGGCGTAGTCTGACAGGGTCGGCTGATGACGCCCGTGTGGATGGGCTGCAGGAAGACGGCTGCAGGTCGAGCAGCGGAGTCGTCTGCTGTAGAGCGTCTTCCTGCTACAGCTCTGGGTGGAGAGACAGTGAGGAGAGAACGTGCTTGCGAGAAGGAGCGTCTTGCTCGTTCGCTGAAGCTTGATCGTCGCGAGTCGGCGCTCTTGCCGCCCAAAGATGAGGCCGACGCCATGCGACGCGGGAACTTCAGCATCGATGCTCCCAGCGAAGGTTTGGACGAGGCCGGCTTGGAGGGAGACATGCTGTACGAAGCAAAAGAGGGCATTCGTGGTCGCTCTTGGCGAGCCTGGAAGCTCGCTCTGCTGTGGTACAGGTTGGTGGCGGGAGAAGATGGAGTCTGCTCAAACGTGGGAGAGACGCAAGTGGGACGACGAGAAGGCGTCTCCCACTCGATGTCATCCTCGTAGTCGTCGTCATCCGACTCGTCATCTCCGTCACCGTCCTCGTTGCTGTCTTGCGAGTCCGACACTGAGAAGGCCGACATGACGGCGGTGTCAGTGACGGTCGAAGGGGCCGTGCTGGCGTACGACCCGTCGCTACCACCTCGTGCTCGGGCATGCAAGCCATCGTGACCACTACTACCGCTGATGCTGTGTCGGCGATCGTAGCTGTAATCTGACTCGCTCGAGCTGGTGCTCTCACGCGGCAGATCTTGAAGCGAGACCTCCATACCAGGACCGTTCCAGTTGCTGAACAGTCCGTCCGGCGAGAAGGTGATGTGACGCAACTGCGGAGCCGTTGCCTCGTCATCGACCTTCTTAGCAGGAAGCGCCTTCTTAGTTCGCAGAGTGGTGAAGCTCTTCCTTGCCAGCCTTGGCACATCGAGACTCAAGCTTCTCGAGCGAGGCTCCGACTGCGGCAGTGTACCATCCTGACTCGGTCTGTACGGGAACTGACCGAATCGAGCTGGCACGTATGGCGTTGACAGACTCGTGTCCGGATGCGACGAAGATCGCTGCTCGCGGCGAGACACAGAGATGGAAGCCATGCGAGAACGGTAGCGCTGCTCGGAGCCGTCCTGGCTGTCTTCGTCCGAGGTTTGCTGCGCTCTCGACCAGGAAGGAGTCAAGTAGTACAGCCAACCTTTGGAGCGAGATTCTTCCTCGTTCATGTAGTGGATGGGAAGCTCGACGCGGCTTGAGAGCGGGCTCAGCGGCATGTCGGCCGGCAGAGCGTCGCCGGCGATGCCGAGCTTGCTCGCGTTGAACGAAAAGTCGCGAGCCATGGAGCGAGCAGGAGAGTCAGCGGGGAGCCGACTCGACCAGAGATCGAGACTCTTGGCCGCACGCTTTGCTTGCTTGTGAGCCTTCGCAGACCTGGGGGGAGCACGAGATCGCTCCATCTCGACGGACTTGAGCTCGAAAGCGGGCTTCAAGACGTAGCTTTCGGGAATCGCGGGGGCAGGAGACTGGAACATCGTGCTAGGGACAGACGAGATTAATGTACACTGGAGCGTGGACAGTTCTCCGATCGTGACAATGAAAGGTTCTTGCGTAGCGGACCTGCCAAGGGAGGGGACAGAGGGATCTTGAAGCGAAGAGGGTATCTTGAGGGAGTGCGAGGAGGACCGGCCTATTCCGTAGCACGACAGGAATTGGGAGGGCACGGTTAGTCACAGCTTCTATCGTGCAGCTTATATATCGACTACAGTGAAGGACGCAGGATTGGTCTCCGACTTGTTTCTCCTCGAGCCTGAGACACTTTGACAGGCGGAGTGGCATCGCAGCGCTAGATACGGCGTCTTGAATCGACAAGACTTTTCACCGCTTTCGAAGTGCGCTCCGTTCTAGCAAAGTGCTCTCGGGCAGATCTCTCAGCGTACCCTACTCTGACGTGTCACCAAGGCATTGACACCAAGTCGCCGACGAATCATCGTCGCGTCTTGCGACGGGGCAACTTCTCAACATGCTTATCTCGTCGCCACTTCAAGGCGCCTCACCGCCAAGTCTTGTGAAGAGCGAGCCAAAGAACAACAATGCACAGCCGTTCGTCCGCTCGGCTCGACATCGTTCGGCTCGACATCGTTCATCTTGGATAGGCGACCTTGGCGAGACGTTTCGGATGAATGGAAGAGAGCCGAAAGTATCGCGAGTCTCGCGTCTAAGGAGCATGGGAAAGTTACCACCTCGGGAAGGAGGCGATGGGAAGATTTGGGCAGAGGGTACGATGACAACGTCTCGCATGCGATAGCCGGGATGAGATACTAGCCAGAGCGAGGACGTGCGTGGGAACGAAGATAGCGACTGAGCCGATGACCTAAGGACGAAGAGCAGGGGATAGCGAGAAGCAGAGGTGGGATGCAGTCACAGTCGCATTGGCGAGCAGATGCGCCAGTGACGGCGTGGACGGGTCAGCTCTTCGCTTTGGCATGACCTGGTGCCGTCATCAGCGTTGCAGAGGATGCACGTTCTCGTGTCTGTCAGAAGCAGTCGACGAACCTACCTTGCCAGGAGGCAAGAAAACTCTCGAAGCCGAGCATCGTGCTGTTCGCCAGCGTCAAACGAGTGGCGCGCGCCGAAGATGGTGAGGTTTGAGATTGCTTGCCGTGACTGCAGCTCGCATCGGCCTGGCAGGAGATGACGAGGTCTTCAAGATTGCTAGCAGAGCGATTCGCTTGGGAGAATGGAGAGGTCAGCAGCCGAACGAGGTCTTACCGGTGATTTGGCGTGACAGGTTGACGTATGCTTCATGCGGTGGGGGAGAGCAGCGGTTCAAATGGGCCAAGAATCTGCCGAGGCAGAGCCAAGATCGCTAGGCCGGCGCAGGCAGTGTACGGCCTTCTACTGTCAAAGAGAAACAGTATCGATGTGGCGTGATTGGCGGAGTCACAAAGAGAGCTCGCACCCGTGCGCTGGACGCATGCACGTTTTGCCGTGGTGTGGGAACCCACAGATCTGTCTCGCCAATCTCGACAGGTTTTCTCGGAAGCAGCCGTCTCGGAAGGCAAGAACAGAAGCGTAAGCGACATGTATTCGGCTGAGATCTCAGATCCAGGTTGGGTCCCAGCTTGGCGAAGCGAAGGAAAAGACCTGGGTGATGAAGGGATGGAAGTGTGGGAACCACGATGGAAGCGAAGGGCGGGCGGCCAAGGCGTGATTTCGCCTTCCGTGCACGCTCAATCAGCCCACTAGCACAGAGCGAGCTAGGTCAGGCGGTGGGGAGAGCGTCAGGCTGCAGAAAACGGCATTCATGCCAAGCGAGCTTTGGGAAAGGGCGTGACAGCTCCGTTGTTCTTTCACATACTAGTAAGCGGTGGCGAGCTCCAGTATGGCAGCTGTCAGGTGCGCGGATCAGCGGAGGATCTTCCCAGACACTAGTCAGCTGTCAAAACTGTCAGCGCGGCGTCTTGATGAAACAACGAGGAGGATGAGCGCACAATGCATGTCAGTGTAAACGAGCTTCTCCAGGCGAAGGCGCGCGAATCGGCTAGAGCACAAACGAGTCGCTTGACCACGAAAACACTGTGGGAAAATCCGAGCTCGGCACGCGCTTAAGCGATGCAGACGAAAATCGTACAACAGAAGGCAGATCCTTGGCTTCGATCCCTGAAGATCTCCCAAACCGCCACCCACTATCAGCCAAAGATCTGCCGACGACCCCCACACCCAACGTCTTTCACCTCGAACAGCTTGGGAATTCGAATTTTCTATCAAGATGTTCCCATCGTTCCCGAGGCCATGCTGAATCACGTCAAAGCTGTCCACGCCGAACATTTTTTAATTTTGATTTTTCCTTTTTCTTTTCTGACAGCCAGTCTCCGCTGTCAGCCGCTGTTTCGGGTCCACCAATCACGGCGCGTTCCAAGTCGCCGAGCGTCGCAATTTAATTCAATCATTGGCCAGTGCGTCCAGGCCGAGTTGACCGGCGCATGAACATCTCTTCGAACCGCACAAGCCCGTCGGGAGCAGTCTCACTACTATGTTCACAAATTCGGTTCCAGCCATGAGACACAAGAAAGCCTGTTCAATGGATTAGAGGAGCAAATATAGACTAGAAGTATTCGGACGAGAGCGTGTTCGAGGCTTGCTCTGCTTAGAGGGCAGGTCGAGGAGCGGGCTGAACCTCAGGACCGAGGCCCATGTAGTGAGGGATAGAGCCAGGCGAGGCAGACTGGCTGCTGGTCACAGGACCGAACTTGGTGCTAACGAGGTAGACGCCGTTGGAGTTGTCGCTCTCATCGACATCTCGAGCCAGCATCTCGGTGGGAAGACCGTTCTGGAAGAGGCTGAGCAGGTCGGTGGGCGAGGCGTCGTTGGGAATCGACCTCCTGACGTTGCTGGACATTTGTCCGTTGTACGACTGGTCGACGGTGCCCGAAGTGCCTTGGTTGGAAGCGGATTGAGAGCCACCGAGCTCGACAGAGTTGCCAGGGGCCACGGCCGAGTAGTCGTTGTTCTGATAAGCGCTCGAGTGACCAGCGTATCCAGCAGCACTACCCTTCTGACTACCCTCGACATCGAGCTGACGTCGTCCGAGGAGCGAAGCAACGTTACCTCCCTGCATGACGGTACCAGCGAGGCCTTGGAGAGAAGCGCTCTGACCACCGCCGTTCATGACCGTGTTGCCAGGGGCCACCTGCGAGTAGTCGTTGTTCTGAGTGGCAGAGGCGCTGCCACCGAACCCACCAGCAGAGCCGTACTGGCTACCTTGGCTGCCAGACGAAGGTGCTTGCTGAGCATTGGGCTGCGACTGGGTGTTGGTCTGGACTTGAGGAAGGGGAGACGCTTTGACGCCGCTGCCAAGGCTGGCAAGCGCGAGGGCGGAGACCAAAGAGAGGGCAGTGTACTTCATCGTGTTTCGATAGCGTTGTTCCTTGCGATGCTTGATGTGGGATGGAAACGAGCTCCTATTGGTCGCGTCCGGTCTTATATATCGTCTTAGAGGCTTGCTTGACAGCGCCCAGCGGCGGATCTGGAAAGCAACTTTGTCACGTCACATAGGCTCAAGTTCGCATAAGACGCCGAAGTGAGAAGGCGACACACCTACGGCAACTTGGGACTTCAAGCGTCTTGGCCTCGCCATGCAAAGATGTCTCTTCTTGTGCTTGAAGTGTGTGGTGCAGCAAGGAGAGGCGTTTAGCTGTCACATCGGAACGAGAAAGTGGTTTGTACGAAATCGATCCGCGCGCAATTCTGTCATCTGACCGGTTTCACACGCTCGTCTTAGCAGGCTGAGTAGCTTACGAGTTGCCGAGCATCGGTAGGAGAAGTCGTGGGAACTTTCGGTCTCGAAGTATGCCGTTGCGGCTTGAGTTGTGCAAGCTCGAGACGAGGAGCATTAGCTGGCAGCCGCGGTCAACGAGGACAGACACAATCACATCTCAAGAGTTTGACAGGCGAAGCAGCACAAGCTAGAGAAGACTTTTGCAGTGATGACCTTGAGAAGCAGGATGACCTCGTTTGGGCCGGGGTGGGAACCGCTCTTGACAGCTTGACAGCCGAGAAGACCGGAAGCACAGAATGTTTGGTTCCGAGAATAGTTCCCTGTTTTAGCGACCCAGCTTTATTTAATCAAATATTTAATTTGAGGAAAAAAAATTAAAGCTCGGCACACTTACGCCCCTTCTAGACGAGTTTTGACGTGCATGGGAATCTTCGCTTCGGCTGCGGCTCTACTCTTTCGCTGCTCAGACTCGTACGTTGATTGGCCGGCACAGGCGACGTCGAATCCGAGTGGCGAGTCGTCGAGCTGTCAGAGCGTGATACGTTCTCCTGTCAAGATCCTGGCGTACTCGACTTGAAT
Source organism: Pseudozyma pruni (assembly GCA_023212685.1). Taxonomy (NCBI): domain Eukaryota; kingdom Fungi; phylum Basidiomycota; class Ustilaginomycetes; order Ustilaginales; family Ustilaginaceae; genus Pseudozyma; species Pseudozyma pruni. The sequence continues at coordinate 22,599 of JALBYD010000045.1, forward strand.
CATTGAAGCCGTAGCAGCTGAGGACGGACATGTGCGCTTACCAAAGCTCGTTCTGACTTGTAATGCAAGCGAAAGCAGCTACGGCGACTTGCAAATGGCTTGTCCACCGCGGTTCACCGCGGCTTCTGCCCGTTGGAAGACGTGATTCAGGTACTGCTTTCGCACGACAGATACGCCGTGCGCTGCCACTTTCGCAAAAGCTCAACTCTGCCTCGATTCAGACAGCTCACGAGCAGAGACGTGCGCACAGCTCTCTCGTCAGAAAGACAAAGGAAAAAGACGAATAAAAATGAATTTCGCCAAAGTCGGTACAAAAAATGAGTGCAAAAATTCGAAAGAAACAGTGAGGTGAGGCGAAGCGTGCGATGAACAATAACAAAAGTCGACAACAAATTAGAGGAGGCACAGAGAAGAGGTAAGTAGTGAAGGGGCGGCGAGGTTGCCATCGTGAGGACAACGGTGTGATCAGCGATCAGTAGTAGACCTTGCAGCGACGTTGAACAGGTGCTGCGTACGGGTTGAAGCTTTGAGCGCTGTTCTGAGTTTGGCTTTGACTCTGCGTCTGACCGTTCGAGGAGCCCTGGCTTTGGCTTTCCGTCTGACTCTCGGTCTGACCCTGACCTTGAGACTGAGCTTGCTGCTGGCTTGAAGAAGCGGCCTGCTGCTGAGCTTGCTGCTGGGTCTGCTGCTGCTGTTGAGCACCGTAAGATCCGGCGTACTGGTTGGTGTTTTGAGCTTGCTGCTGCGATTGCTGTTCGCTTTGACCACTGTAGCCTTGCGTCGAAGCCTGGTTGCCGCTCTGATACTGGCTCTGTGTCGAGCCAGCAGAGTTCGAGGTGACCGAGTTATCGTCGCCGTTAATGTTGGTGTTCGAGTTGCTGACTTGCGTGTTGCCTTCACCGCTCTGGTTGTCGTTGCCGTTCTGGTAGTTGCCTAGCACCACCAGCGGTGCATCTCCGAGACCTCGAATGGAGATGTCGAGTCGGCCCTTGGGAAGCGGTGCGCTGTCGACGCTGATCGCCATCAGCATCGAAAGCGCCACCACCGAATACAGACTTGCTGCAATCTTCATCTTGATAGGTGTGAGAATCGACGTAGGGAGTGCGAGATCCTTGCAATGATGGTGGGGAGGAAGATGGAAAGGTGTGGCTGGCGACGATAGTCTCGAGTGGACGGCAACTCGGCGCAAGGTAGCCAGGGAGATTGTAGCCAGGCGTCGTCGACTCGACCCGGTGATGTGACTCAGTCGAAGCGACTCTCGAGTGCCCGAGGCAACCGACCGAGCGCAAAATAGATAGCTGCGGTCGGGTTCTGAAGGCATCAGCCGGCAAGATCTGACTGAGATCTCAACCAGACCCTTCGACTTCGAGATCGACCTTGTGTTCTTGTGGAAGCCGTTATGAATTTTTCCATCGGATCTTGACAGGCGAGACAGTGACCAAGCGAGATACATTGACAGCCAGAGACGTGAAACATGCAGACAGACAGGAGATGCCACGGCTTGTGAAGGAGAGAATGAATCTGCACTATGACCGCGCGCAAAACGAAGCCAAGCGATCGTTGCCACAGGCTTGCGCAAAGCAAGGGTCTGATCAAGGGCGCGATCGACAGGTTACTGGTCTGTGCGTCTGAAGGGATCAGCGTTTGACAGCCAGGGGACGGGGAAACCACAAGCTTGGCACCCGCACGGTGTGAAACGAAGGCGCAGGCGTCAACGTGCTCAACTCGCAAGCGGGTCAGCCTCCTTGTCCATCGACCTTCATGCGCCAAACAGCGCTTTGACAAGAAGTCGCCGTACCCTGTAATCTTGCATGTTGCCTAATCCTTTTTTTTGATTTTTTGATTTTTTATTTTTGATATTTCTTTTTGGATTTCTGGATGTCAGCTGCAGCCGGTGGCGCGTCGGCTACAGACCAGACCGAGATTGACAGACGATCGCTTCGAACGACTTGCATGGGAATCTTCGGCTTCGCTAGTGTGACAGGTGCAGATCTGATGTTCGCTTGATACCCGTCAGGATGGAAACTTCTCCCGGTGTGAAAATGAGGTCGCCACCTGCCAGTCGCTGTGTGGCGAGAAGCCCAAAGGCGCAAGTGGACAGTCGGCTGGCGCATCGCCGCACGTCGTGGTGCCATCATCGCCATGCACCAGCCGCGCTTTCTTTACGGTGCACCTGCAGGCTGACTGCTGTACGTTCTCCTGCCACTAATGCATGACAGCGTGCTCACCATTTCTCCCGTGCTCATAACCTATTCCCCGGCGTGGGGTCTGTTTGACAGCCAAACACCGCACTCTCAAAGACGCCGAGGTTTCTTTCTCCGCAGGCCAAGTGCGTACGTGCTGTGATGAACGCGGCTTGCTTCCTCTCTTGCATCACCCTTTTTCCATCCCAAACCATCATCGCCTCCGTCACTGGCCGGCTTGACATGTGCATTACCGTGATGGTGCTGTCACGCATTGCTCCTTTCCTGATGATGCCATCTCGCTTCGGTCCAGTCGATTGAGTAGTGTTCCCCCACCCATCACATCATCGCCGTTGGCTGCATCTGACTCGAGTTGCGCCTCCTTCGTACGCCAATGACTCCTCTCCTCCCTGCGTCGTCACTCCTACTAGTCATACGATTCCACACCCAAAACTCGGTCTTAGACGCCCACCCATCTCGCCAACTGCCGAGCCTCACAGCCGATGGGAAAGTTCCCATTCCCATCGCTTCGCTGGCGAGCGGCTTGATGAGCTTCGCCAACGTTGGCGAGACGTTTCCCATCGCTTCTCTCGCCAGTATGATCCGAGGATTGGCGACCATGCCGGTCGCCATCACGAAACCCTCGTTCCGCGTCATATCATTGGCTTGTCGCTATCAGAGACGCAAGCCAAGCAGCGTTTGCCAGCCATTTGTGCGTTCTCGTTGGCTGAAGGTGTGTTTCACAGAGCGTCAGTCCACCCTTGGCGGTAGCTTTCTTCGCTGTACAGTACGGCACTAGATCAGAGCATCCGCTGTCGCTCGATCCGGCAAAGACAAGCGACCTTTTCGCTGTAGCCTTCGCTGTGCACTCGACGAAGCTCTGCAACGCAGACAGGTCACTCGCCGTCGCTATGGCCCTCGCTGTACGCTCCATCGTGCTTCGTCGCTGTGCTGCTCCCCCTGTCTCTTCAACCGGTATCCGCCTCCCTCGAAAGCTATATAACCCGGACCATTTCAGCTCTCATCCCATCCTTTCTCATCATCAACTCATCGCATCAAGGACAATATTCTACTACTATCTTCTCTCTAATCTTTCCCCCGCTCCTAATCTTCCTAGGTTCCTCTAATCTACTTCCCTTATAATTCACAATGAAGTTCAACTCTGGATTCACCGCTTTTGTCGTCGCCTCCGTGGCCACCGCCAACCTTGGCGCCGCTGCTCCCGTCAGCAACTCGGTCTCGCAGTCCAACACTCAAGGCACCTCCCAGCAGGCCTCGGGCAAGGTCGCTGTTCAGAACGCCGACTCGGTCCAGGCTAACAAGCAGGGCGTCAAGATCTCCAGCGACAACGCCTGGAAGCTCTCGCACCCCGCCATCGTTGTGCCCTCGGTCGAGCACCCCTCTTCGCCCTCGCACTCGGGCTCTAGCGACAGCCACGACAGCAAGACTGGCGACCTCATCAGCGTCAACGCTCTCAACGGCAACGACGCCAACGTCCAGGCCGCCGGCACTGGCAACCAGTCCAACAAGAAGCGCACCATCACGGGCGACCTCGTTGCCGCCGATCTGCTCAACAGCAACGACGCCAACGTTCAGGCTCTTGGCACTGGCAACCATAAGAACAAGCGCACCACGGGTGACCTGATCGACCTCAGTGCCCTCAACGGCAACAACGCCAACCTCCAGATTCTCGGCACTGGCAACCAGAAGAACTGGGTCAAGTCCGACAAGGACTGCGACGAGAGCAAGAAGGACTCGGCCTCCACTGGTGATCTCATCAGCGCCGACCTGCTCAACAACAACAATGCCAACGCTCAGGTCGCTGGTACCGGCAACCAGTCCAACAGCAAGCGCCAGCTCTTTGCCCAGGGCAAGCAGGGTGCTTCGGCTGATGGCTTCGGCGGCTCCTCCTTCCAGGGCCAGAGCAACGCCCCCGTCCTCAGCGGCGCTGGCAACTCGCTCACCGCTGGCGGTGCTCAGAGCTCGCAGAACAACGGCATGGGCGGTGATATCACCCAGAACCTCCTTCAGCAGCTCCAGGCTCGTCAGTTCCTCGGCGAGAAGGGCTCTCAGGGTGCTTCGGCCAACGGCTACGGTGGTTCCTCCCAGCAGGGTCAGACCAACACCCCTGTTCTCTCGGGTGCTGGTAACTCGCTCACCGCTGGTGGCGCTCAGCAGGCCCAGAACGATGGCACTGGTGGCCAGATCCAGCAGGGTCTTCAGCAGGTCGAGAAGCTCGGCGGCGGCCTCTTCGGCAAGCGCCAGCTCTTCTCGTCTGGCAAGCAGGGCGCTTCCGCCAACGGATACGGTGGCGAGTCTGCTCAGGGCCAGACCAACACTCCCATCCTCTCGGGTGCTGGCAACAGCCTGACCGCTGGTGGCGCTCAGGGTGCCGAGAACAACGGCCAGGGTGGCTCGATCGAGCAGACCCTCTCTCAGCTCCAGTCGCTCGGCGGTGGCTTCGGCAAGCGCCAGCTCTTCGCTTCCGGCAAGCAGGGCGCTTCCGCTGACGGCTTCGGTGGCTCTTCGCAGCAGGGCCAGACCAACACCCCTGTTCTCTCGGGTGCTGGCAGCTCGCTCACCGCCGGTGGCTCGCAATTCGGCGAGAACAACGGCCAGGGTGGTGACATCCAGCAGTCAATCATGCAGAAGCTCGGCCTCGGCAAGCGCCAGTTCTTCGCCTCGGGCAAGCAGGAGGGCAGCGCCGATGGGTTCGGTGGCTTCTCCTCGCAGGGCCAGACCAACGCCCCCGTTGTCTCGGGCGCCGGCAACTCGGTCACCACCGGTGGCTCGCAGTTCGGTCAGAACGACGGCACTGGTGGCTCGGTCACTCAGTCGCTCACTCAGAAGCTTGGTCTCGGTGGCAGCAGCCCCTTCGGCAAGCGTCAGTTCGGCGAGGCTTTCGGCTCTCAGGGTGCCTCGGCTGACGGCTACGGTGGCAGCAGCTTCCAGTTCCAGAACAACCGCCCCGTCGTGAGCGGCTCTGGCAACTCGGTCACCGCTGGTGGTGCTCAGGGCTCGACCAACAACGGCCAGGGCGGCTCGATCGAGCAGAGCCTCTCGCAGCTGTTTGGCAAGCGTCAGTACCAGGGTCTGGGCCAGGGTATCGGCCAGGGCATTGACCAGACCGGCTCTGCCAACGCCAAGGGCGGCTCTGCCTTCATCTACGGCAACAACGGCCCGGCTGTCGTTGACGGCACCGCCACTGCCGGCACTGTCAACCAGGGTGCCAGCGGCTACCAGGACGGTGCTCAGTCTGCTACCCAGGGTCTCACCCAGCAGACTCTCAACCGCTTCTTCGCTCGTCAGCTCCAGGACCTCGAGCAGGGCATCGGCCAGGGTATCAGCCAGAACGGTCAGGCTAACGCTCAGGGTGGCTCGGCCTACCTCGTTGGAGGCAACGGTCCCGCCTACGTCAACAACGGTGCCCAGGCCGGAGCTGTCAACCAGAACGGCCAGGCTTCGCAGCAGGCTCAGCAGAGCGGCACTCAGCAGCTCAGCCAGCAGCTGCAGAACCTCTGGGGCCGCGACATCCAGGGTCAAGGCCAGGGCACTGCTCAGACCACCGTCCAGGAGGGCTCGGCCGACGCTCAGGGTGGCAACGTCAAGGTTGTCGGTGGCCACACCTCTGGACCCGTGAGCATCGATGCTTCTAGCCACGCCGGTGTCGTCGACCAGACCAGCGTCCCCAAGCAGGCCTCCAAGCAGTCTGCTGAGCAGAGCTCCAACTTCCAGGCCTCGAACAACTTCTGGGCTCGTGGCAACGCTGGTGATGTCAACACTCAGGTTCAGGGTAACACGCAGAACGTCCACGCCAACGCCGACGCTTCCGCCACCGCTGCCCCCAAGGTCGCTTCGGGCTACTTCTGGACCTACCACCCCGACACCTTCGTCGACAACACCGCTGTTGCCGGTAACGTCAAGCAGAACGTCGGTGCTAGCCAGTCCAACTCGCAGCAGGCAAGCCAGAACGACAACAAGAACATCTGGGTTCGTTCGGTTCCCTCTGCCACCTACGCCTCGGGCGCCCAGTTTGCCAACGCCGACTCGCACGGCGGCAACAGCGCCTCGTACGAGACCAACGACAAGGTCGTCATGGGCAACGGCATCCAGTCGACCCAGGGTGGCGCCCAGTCCGCTGATGGTTCGTCGACCGGTGGTACCATCTCCCAGCTCCTCCAGCTCTAAGTGAGGCGGGTATAGCGGAAGAAAAAGAAAGTCTTGGATACGGGGTTGAACCGATTCGTGGGTGTCCGAAGCCAGAGTTGCAATAGCAGCAGCCAGAGTTTCTGTCATCTAACGACATTGGAGCAGCTCCTTTGCAACACAGACTCTTCTCGCCTTGAAACCGCCCGTAGAGTCTGACATGCTCGGACACCACCACGAACGCAGCCTCGATTCAAAACTCTTTCTCTCTCGATCTCATACTACTCTACTACTTAGCGGCTACCTCTAATCAGTTCCCGGTTTCGTTTCTCCTCCTCTCTTCAAAGATAGTTTTCTGTAGCTCCTTGAAATGCGATGATCCTTGTCCTCTTTACTTCTTTGTCTGCAGTGGCGCGATCGATTGTTTCGAGTTCTCTGCCTGACTGCGCTTCGACTTGGAACATCCTCGCTTCCCATCTCTTTGTCTTGAGCCTTGACAGCTCGGACCGTCTTCGATCTCTGCCCCTGTCAGCCTCAGAATGCTGCACGGCCCTGATTGCCTCTTGCAGCAGAGTTTATGCTTCCCTCCCTTGCCTTTCTGATGCTGTTCAGCGTGCGAGCGCAGCTGCATGCTCTCGTCCTCATCAAAAGGTGCTTCACTGCATAGAACCGGGCCCGTCATGACTGCGATGACTGAAAATGACGTCTGAGATTAAAACAAACATGAAAGAGTCTATTGCAAGGATGCTGCGGAATGTCGATACTTGGCGCACTAGAGCCTGGCCTGTCTCTGCGCCCTTGCGTTCTGCTGTGCGAGTGGGTCGGCCTCTCCGTCCTTGCCTGCGCCCGGCGCACCAGGAACGGGCGACTTTTGCGGTGCCGACTTGTACTCGCCCTTGTACTGCTTCATCTTGTCGGCTCTTGCGATGCCCGTCTCGTCACGGTGGACACCCAGCTCCATGAGCTTGGCAAAGACCTTGGCAAAGTCGGCAAAGAAAGCGTCCCTGTCGTCGGCATACTTTTCGACCCAGGGGCGGAACTTGTCGTCCTGGATGAGCGCGTAGTCGGTGGGGAGCATCATGAGCGGTTCGTCGTCGTCATCGGCTCCAGGCGCCTTGGCGACGTACTGGAACGGACCGTCCCACTTCTTGGGCTGCCACTTGAGCTTGAGGAGCAGCTTGTAGTACTGGTTGGAGAAGCGCGTGGGCGAGTTGACCCAGGGACCTTCGAAGCCGGAGCGATCCGAGTGGCATCGTCCAAAGTTGTGTGCGCCCGAGAGTGCGACGATCTCCTGGTCGTTGAAGCCCATGCGGTAGAAGATGAAGCGGATGTGGTCGGCACCCTGGGCACCGTCGGGCAGACGGCCTCGTGGTGGGAGTCGCGAGTCGTCGGCAAAGTCGGTACGGCCGGGCCTCCACTGGATCTTGGGACCGCCCATCGCCTCGATGGCTACGGCACCGGCGAGCGTCCAGAGATCGGCGTAGGTGATCCAGGAGTGCTTCTCCTTGATGGGTTCGAGGAAGACGCGGGCGTGTTGGAGACCAGCGTTGGCAGGATCACCGCCTTCGGCCTCGTAGCGCATGCCTGCACCGTTGGATCCGCCGGTGTCGGTTTCGGCACAGTAGGTGCCACTTGCGTGCCATGCGAGACGAACGAGGACGGGACCAGCCGAGCCATCGTCGTACTCGGGCTGCTTGAGGACGGCGATGATGTCCTTCTTGACGGCGTCGTAGTCGCCTTGCTTGGACATGATGTGTGTCGTGGTTGGGGGTGTATGCGAGTTCGAAAGGATTGTGTTGGACGAGGTCAGATAGTGAGATCTGCAGACTGGGGTTGGATGAGGCGGAGCGAGGTGATCGTGATGATGGTGAGGAGCAGAGGAAGCTCGAACGTTGTTCGTGGGTTCAAAGGAGCTGTGTGGGGCAGCCGGCAACCGGAGCGGGCGTGGAGCGAGAAAAAGGTCACAGCCAATCGCAGGGTGTGAATTGAGCGGCGAGCTGCAAGAAGGGTTTGCAAGCTTGACTCAGGGTTGGCAACTGTGAAAGCTCAGTCGATGCAGCTGCGATATACAGGCATGCAGGCTGCTGCAAAAGCGGCGCAGATTGTGGATTCAGCAAGGGAGCCACTGTCACCCGACTCGATCCGGGCGTAGGTTAGAGTATCACATCATGCAAAAGCCAGAGGTAAAGAGGGTCCAGTCGGCGCTCTGCGGCTTCAAACGGACAGAAGCCAAAGCCTGCTGGTTGCTCTGTTCTGCATCACGCACGACGCCACCACCTCGTTTCATTTCGTCACAAGCCTCTGCACGCCAAAGCAACCTTTCTCTATGAGCAGTCGTTTCTCCACTGAGCCAACACACCAATCGAGCATTCAAGCAACGCAAAGCAAAAGCGGAAGCAGACCGGTCAAGTGTGGCTGAGTTGGCCTATCTCTGCGCAAAAACTCTTTTGACACTTACGTGAGACTGTGACGGTCGATCCGATGGCAGGAATTCCGCTTCTTCGGCTGAGCCGGTCAGATATCGCCTTCCGCACTGATGCGAAAAAGATTAATTCTCCTTGGAATCTCGTCATCTCGGCGTGCAAGCATTGCGAAGTTTGGATCGTCTCGGAGAAAAAAAGTTCGCTTCCACATTGTCGAAGCTGCCACGCCATTTGTTCCCCCAGCGAAATTTTGCAAGCGACGCTCTAGGCAAGTGCATGTGAATCGGGTCGTTATCTGCGCTGTCTATCATGCACGTCGAAATCGATCCCCCGGCTCTTCCCTTGGCTTCTTGCCGGTAGATGGCTTTCACTTGCTTTCAGGTAGTATTCTACATGAGCGCCCGGTTCATTGACGATCTGCTCCACGCAATGAACTGACGACGATGTTGCGAGACTGTTGTCACTGTGTTGAGTAATGCATTACTCATCCTCCAGGGGGCGGGGGCGGGGGGGGGGCAGAGAAGTGGCCTGGCAAAGGACGAGGCGGCGTCGCATGCTCTGCTGAGTGTCTTGACATCTCGGCTGTAGCTCGCGTGAAAACCGGCTTACGGAAGCTGCGCCGGTCTGCCTTGCAAAAGCAGAAACACGAATGATATCACTCAGGACCCTGAACCGAGGAACAGGTGTCTAATTTCAGCCGGTCTCGAGCCTAACACCCGATCACAATTGAGCATCTCATCTTCGAACCGTACAAGCATCGGGCAGAGGGTATCATTGAAAGCGTTGTGCATACAGGGCATGGAAGCTCGTGACCAACATTAGACCATCGTCAGATCCGGACAGATCGCCGCGACGACTCGCTCAAAGAGCAAGATCGCCAGCAGCGTGTTGGGACCAGCAGCTTGTGGTGAACAGAATGGAGCTAACCACGTCGTGAGCCTATGCACCTGAACCTGTGCATCGTGGAGGCGTGCTGCTGAATCGCATCGACGGAATCCGCTATCCGCACTTCCAAGCAGCATCTTCTTGATGAGCCCGGTGAGGAACGTCTCCTGACTCGTCCCAGCGCATGCCAGACGCAGACGCAGACGAATCCACTCTGCTTCCTGCGTCTCCACGTCAGGATCAGGCACCGAGGGTGGAAGGTGGCCGTTCGGAAGCAGAATGCCTCGAAGTTCGCGCACCATCCGCGCAAGCTTGGCCGTGTCCTTCAGTTCGGCATTGATTCGGCGTACAATCATGCGATTGACGGACTCGCCTAGCCCTGTCGTTCCCAATTTCGTCCTGACGAGACCGAACATCGTACGCAACAACAGACGCGAATCGACCTCGAGCACCTCTTCCATCGCATCCAGCCAGTGGCCGACGTATTCTGGCGGCAGATCTGGCTCGTCGGCGGTTTGTTGACCGTCGATGACGGCCTCGTCGCCTGCATTTCCGCCTCGACCGTCTGTGAGATGGGTGTGTGTGGGTGCAAAGTCGGCGTCAATGGCCGTTGACTGGCCTTGCGCTTGCACAATGTCCTCGTGACTGAATTGAAACTTGCGCGACGGGTATCGGCCATGCATGTTGCGCTCTATCAGACTGCCTGTGGACATCGACGATGGAAATGTGGATCGAACGCTTGAAGAGCGCTTGAGGCTGCCGAAGTCATCCTGCTGCGATCGATGTCGCTGATGTATACGTTTCCTACGAGCGCGCTGTACGTTGAAGAGGTCGAAGTATGCACGAACGAGGAACGGCAAGGCAGTGAAGGCCACCAGTGACCACAGTTGCAGAAGGATGCCTGGCAATCGCGTGAGCAGTCCAACAACGATGGACACAGCGGCGTCCATGGTTTTGCCCTGCCTTTCCGCATCACTTGAAACGTTGCTGTCGTCGTTGTCGGATGACACAGCAGAAAGCAAGGGTTGCCTTGCCCAGCCGGCAGCGTCCAAGACCTTGTGGACACTTTGAACGAAGAACCATGGCCGAAACGAGCGAGCCAGCGCTCCGCGGAGCACCGTCACGAGCACATCGCGGACGATGAACTTTTCCGTATCCGGTGCGTACTCATCAGCGGGCAGCAGCGACGAGAGAAGATGGAGTGTGGCAATACGAAGGTAGGCTGGGTCGATCTTTCCGTCCAGTGCACCTGTCGTGGGATCAAGGCCGGGATGAGGAGATGCAGCGATGAAATGCCGGGCCAAGGTGAGTGGCGGTGGGAGCGCTGCGGCGTTGGTCGATGAGGCGAGTACCTGCTGGTGTTCCACAGAAAGCTGCTCGTGAACTCGCTGACGTCGATACTCGTCTTGCTCCGATTGAGAGGCAACCCCAGATGGTATTGACGATGAAGGCGTTCCCAAAGGAGCCCATGCGCTTCCCGCTTTGCTTTGAGCCTGTCTGAAGTCGGAGCAGTGCTGCCGAAGAATCAGCGGGATGTCGCGAGAGAGCAGGTCGTGAATCCTGGGCAGCTCTGCGTTTCGAGATGTGTATGGCGCACTGATGTCGCTTTCGGATTCCCCGTCGCTGGCGGTCTGACGCTCGACAATGGCGCGGATAATCGAAACGATAATCGAAGTGATTTGGGTGAGAAACTCGCGATCGGGAGTCAGCTTGCCGTACCACGGAAGCACCGTCTCGCGCAGCAGATAGGCGAGCAGCAGATAGACCTCGTGATCCAGCTCGACATCATGCGTGATGGTCGGTGCGTCCGTCGAAGCTGACAGATCTTGAAACAGGATCCGACGGTAGAACGCGCGTTCTGCGGCCTTGTCCGAAGTGGTCGACGCCTTGATCGCAGAGGTCGGGGTCGAGGCTTCGTTGCTGGCCCGCCTATCGGCGCTCTTACTCAGTGAGGCCGTGCCGGCTGCGTTGAAAGGGCTGACCGGATCGATGCGATAGGCAGTCGGAGTCATGGGTCGTGGCGAGAGGGTAGCGTGAACGGGATCCGTGCTGAGTGAGGCGTGGGAAGCGCTGATGGATGCGCCGACATCTCGGAAAGCAGCCGATGGGATGAACGGCGATGATCCGTCTCTGCGAGGTGGGAAAGCAGTCACTGTAGATGGCGCGGGAGAAGACAGAGGCGAAGGCGACGCCGCACCCCGTCGGATGGCGTCCCGAGCCATCAAAGTGGTGGCTTGAGCGGTCGGATCTTCCGCTCGATGCGTGACCAGAAGCAGCTATTCGCTGCTACCTGACCGAGAAGAGCATGGTCGTCAAGTTCGTAAAAGGGTGCAGATGAAAGTGAGAAAGAACAATCTCGTTGACCAACACACGCGTGCGGTGGGCCTCGCGCTCAGCACGAGCCGCTTAGGGGTCCAACCGTGAATCGCTTGTAGATCTGCATATTGGGTTCCTTCAAGCAGATAAAAAAAACAGCCACGAAAAAGCCTCAGCGGAAAAAGAGGTCATAAAAGTCAATGCAAAATGAAGGCGACGGGAGTGTTGTCCCTTTGCCTCCTTCATCGAGCTTGCCAACCATCATCGCTCTGTCGGAGAACGAGGGCGCTGCCTTGAGCCGTCGTCAACGTCGAACTCTGCACGACCAAGCACGGGCCCATGCAAGGGCCTCGGACTGTTGCTTTTCGCTCAGAACCTCGCGACACGAACGGGCACCTTTCGCCACGGCCAAGATGAGGATGGTCAAAAGTCACAGTAACGCTGGGTCCATCCTTCGCAGGGAAGCAGGGCTGAACGGGCGGAAGAGTCGGCGGCAGCAACACAACTCCGCCTTCGTTGTCTCTCACCGCGGTTGTTTCCATGACAATGGAGTCCACAAACAGGTCGGCGCTTGTTGCCTCTACGCTTTGACACCCCACCACGCCACATTGGCACACCTTGTCACTTCGCATCGGTCAACGTTCTTCCGTCTAGGGAGGCTTGCATGTTCGAGACGACACAAGCTGCATGTATCAATGCTGGCTACCAACTGTGTCGTGCTTGCCGCGGAAACGGGACTGACTAGAGCCAAATTATTTGATGCATTGCCGTTCTTCATGCTGGCTCAACGAAAGGCGCCCGATCTTCGACCGAGGCGCCTAAGCGCCTAAACCACACCGCTGTCGAGCATGGATCGCTGCTGCCTCGCATCCGGCACTGCCTTCAGGATTCATCACGAGAGATTGTGAGTCTGTCTTGCATGATCTTCGGCACTGTTCGCTCCGCAGAGTTCGCTGGTGTTCTCTGTCTGGGGCAAGGGGGCGATGAAGGTCGATACCGTTCGAGACATGTTGCTAGACGAGCTGCAGACACGGAGCAATCTCGCTCCAAGTGGATCTCGCTTAAGCTCTTTTCTCGCTTTCGACGCTGCATCGACCTCGCGTAACCCAAACGTGTCTCCAAGACCGGCTTGTCTTTGCAATCTGCCCTCCACCTCCGCCTTCATCGCCGCGTTCGACTGCCGACTCGATCGCGCGAGCGAATTCAAGCAGGTGGCGAAGCAAACGGTCAATTCGCCGTGTGTCATGCACTTGTCGTACAAGTTGAGACACGTCCTGGTGGTACAGTTTCGTCACTGAGACGAGAAGAAGGCCCAAACATGCCTTGGCACGGCCCTTGTCCACTCCTTGTCCGTCCGACGCTGGCATCCGCGCGCAAACAGGACGTCGTCCAAGAAGGCTCTTGCTTTTCCCTCTCTCGGCGGCAATTATGACCGAGCTCTTGGCACGGTCATGCCCACTCACGACAGCCCCACACACTGGGCTGCAGCAGAGTGGGGGCAGTAAGATCTTGATGGCTACGAGCCCACCGTCTGGGGCTCTTTAGATGCCGCCACATTGGTTCTCTGCAGCCGCTGACAAGTCCGTCTCCCAAACTTATCGCCCCACACGGTTGACTTCAGAAAGACTCGTGCGACGCAGTGTGCTGTCTTTGTGTGCTGGTTGTCACTGCGCAGATGCCGCGCTCGACTTCATTGCAGAACAGCCTCCAACGTTTGGAAAGAAGCACTATGAATCGGCACGGCAGCTGCTTGCTCTTCGGCCTCCCTGTAGTGGTCTTGCCAAGTTGGGCCCCCACGAAGCGGCATCCACCCTTTCGCTCTCCGCCCAGAAGCCAAGACGCCTGCCTCATTCATTTCTGCCCAGCCGAGGTTGAGGTGACCTCGCTTCTGCGACCCTGGTCTTGTCTCGGTCGATCAGGAACTCGACCAACTTCGTCTTGGACGTGCCCATGCAACCGCTGCCCCAGTTGCTTCCTGTCCCGTTGTCTATATAACCGTGATTGCACAAACCCTTCTCAACTTGTCGACCATCCTCCCTCCCCCTTTAAGTGTTCGCGCCATCAGCACCATCCCATCGTACCCCTCGTCTACGACTCTGACGTCGATTCACGTTTTTTTTCGCTCTCCGACCAGGGTCCTCTGCTGAATTTCTATAGCCGGACAGATCTCGTCGATCATTTCCAAGTCCGCCGTCGTCGGCGAACAAGCTAGCTTCTATCGAAGAATCGCCTTATAAGGCCGCCATCCGCAACTTCAATTTGCGCCTTAAGCTCCATCCACCATGAAGGCCACTTTCGTCGGTGCTGCACTGGCATCGCTCGCTGCTGCCTGTGTCTCCGCCGCCCCCTCGCCCGCCGATCCCTTTGACCTTCGTCATTCGGTTTCCATCTACCCCAGGATGAACGATGGTGCTGGCAACAGCCATGGTCAATGCCTCAACTCGAATGGCAGCTCCCTCTCGGGCTATCAGCGTCCTCTGTACACGGAGCCCCTTCGACCTCAGATCCACTTTTCCCCCACGGTCAACTTCATGAACGATCCCAACGGTCTCGTCTACAGCAACGGCACGTGGCATCTCTTCTACCAGTACAACCCTACTCAGAATGTGGCGGGCAACCAGCACTGGGGTCACGCTGTGTCTACCGACCTGTATCACTGGAAGAACCTACCCATCGCCATCGCCCCCGAAGAGGAAGGCCACGGCATCTTCAGCGGCAACGCGGTCATTGACTTTGAAAACACCACCGGCTTCTTCAACGAGTCGACGCCCAAGGATCAGCGCATCGTCGCCTTCTACACGCTCAACACGCTCACTTCGCAGACGCAGCATCTCGCCTACTCGTCCGACGGCGTCACCTTCACCAAGTATCCCGAAGCCGTCATCTCGCGCAACCAGACCCAGTTCCGCGACCCCAAGGCCTTTTGGGATGAGACGTCGTCTCGTTGGATCGTCGCTCTGGCTCTGTCGCAGGAGTTCGCCATTGTCTTCTACTCTTCGCCCAACATGAAGGACTGGACCGAGGTGAGCCGTTTCCAGTCGCACGGCTTCCTCGGCTACCAGTACGAGTGCCCCGATCTGTTCCAGGTGCCCGTCGAGGGCGGTCCCAACGACGGCGAGATGATGTGGGTGCTCGCCATCTCGATCAACCCCGGTGCTCCTGCTGGCGGCTCGTTCGTGCAGTACTGGGTCGGTGACTGGGACGGATCCACCTTCACCCCTCGCGACAACGCCGTCAGGACCATGGACTTCAGCAAGGACTTTTACGCTTTCAGCAGCTGGAACAACAGCCCAGGCAAGAAGGCGTACGCCGTTGCGTGGGCGAGCAACTGGCAGTACACCAACGTGGTGCCAACGTCGCCGTGGCGCTCGATTCAGAGTCTACCGCGTGAGCTGACGCTCAAGTACTACCGCACAACGCCTCAGTTCGGCGACCTGATCCTCAACAACAAGCCTGCCAACCTCTCGGCCGTCCATGGAAAGACGCTGTACCAGTACAACGAAGGCAGCGCTTCCTGCAACAAGACCGTTCAGCTTACTGGCGAGGGCGCATTCGACATTACGGCGACTTTCAAGCTGCCATACAACGTCAACGCCACCTACAACACCATCGGCTCGTTCAAGGTTCTGGCTGGCGACGGTCAGCAGAGCGTCAAGGCGGGCATCCAGATGGGCGAGCCTGCCGTCGCCTACATCGACCGACGTGGAGCTGGCAAGTCGTTCGCCGCTTCGAACCCCTTCTTCACCGACAAGACGTCGGGCATCATTCGATCCGAGGCCAACTACACCAACGGTTCCAACGGCTCTGTCGACCAGTACGTCCTCGGACCGCTGCCGACGTCGGCCTACCTCGACACGACGGGCCAGGACAAGTACTACAAGCTGCAGGCTGTCGTCGACAGGTCGGTGATCGAGGTGTTTGTCAACGACGGTGAGCTGGCGGGCACTTCGGTGTTCTTCTTTGACAACGACCAGGTGCCTTCGTCGGTGGAGGTGTCGATCGGCGATGACAAGCTCGAGCTCGTCGATCTCAGGGTCAAGGCGCTCAACTCGATCTGGAACGAGTGCAAGAACTGATCATCAACGATGAGCCCGGCTCTTGGCCTAGTGTGCCCGGCAGTTGTGACGTGCTTCCGCTGTCTCTCTCTCTCGGACAAAAGTAATCGATGCGATCTCTTAGATGCTGAACCGTGTGTCTCGGCCACGACCATGGGCTAGTCGCTTTGATGAGATTGTGTGTTGATCGAGATATGGACCTCAACCGCTCCGGATTGCTCACCACGATGCCTTACGCCAAGACTTTCAGCATGCACATCATGACGGACGCGGCATGCATCACGGACCGGAACGTCATGTTCCTGCGCATCGTCGCTCCTCGCTGTGGACCCTTTCCGGAAGTCGCGGCTGTCCTGTAGTCGTTCGGGACCGGATCAGGACCGACGGACCGGCTCAACACATCTTGTGGGTGGACGGCCATGGGCGGCGTCCAAGCATAGCGAAGTGCCACGTGTGCGGACAATGTACGACTCTGGTTCTGGCGTGCATGATCATGAGGATCTCGCGAGATGTGCTTTTTTGTCATGGATGATTACGAGGGTCGCTTCGTCTAATGGAGCGGAGAGTGCTGCAGATGGCCGGCCAAGTTGACCTTGCCCAGGGTCTCGCACACAGATTTGAATGCCGCGCAACGGGCCGAGCCTCTGCTTCCACCGGTCTTCCTCTGCTCTGAACTTGGACGGCGAGCTCAAGAGCACCACCACACCATTCGCAAATCAAACGAGTCGATCGTATGAAGAACACTGTGTGCCTTGCAGAAGGCTCAAGGGAGAACGAGCGTCTCGCAAACGACACTTCAAGCCCACCAAGCATGAAGTGGGTCCGTCGCACCGAGAACTTGATTGGCCGGTTTGATCGCGAGCGGAGCGGCTATTTCTGCACCGACGTCCCGACCGGCCAACACGTTCGCCCACACCGATGCGCGACCGAGCAGCCCGTCCACCTGAATTGGTTGGGGCATTGGACCCTTGGCACTGATGCCGCGCAGAATTTCATCCTGTGGTCGACGAAAATCACCGACTCCGCATTGTTCTCAGCTTTCATGGCACCAGCGCGCTCTCGAGCAAAAAAAAATAAGTTGACACCTGTAGCTTCCACGTGAGGCACCTCAGCCGTGCTCAATTACCGCCACTTGCCAACTCGGTTTTACCGTGCCTTGGCGAGTGTGTCCTAATCCCGCTCCCTCTGCCTCGCACCAATGACAAGCTGGCGACTTGGGGCCCCATCGGTCCATCGTCTCGGCTGCACTCAGTAGTCCCGACAGTTCCTCGCCCCCCCTCCTCGCTTGGAAGGAGACATCCGTCTACTTGCATCGCCATCCTCGCTCGTCGGCTTGCTTGCTTCCTTACAGCACCATTGCCCCCAGCCCTGCACAGCTATGCACGTTCGTACCGATCTTCCGGTCCATATCGCTCGGTTTTGTGGCTTTCTTCACGGTCAGGATGGGCACAGTACGCAGGTCCAGACTCAGATGGACCACTTTCCGGACCGTATCATGCCGTTCCTCCTGCCATTGGACACGGAAGTTGCCCGGGATCGCCTCAAGCGAGCTCTGTTATTTCCCTCTCCGACCGACGTGCCTTCCCCACGTAATTTTGTTTGACACACACAACTTTCATGAATGAGTGCAAGTTACATCTTGCGGGCAGTGGGAACTTGCGTGTGCCAAAGTGAAGCTCAAGGTCAGTGTGCGATGGGACAAGCAAAGTAGTACCAGCACGGGCTGGGGAGGACCTCGCAGCGGGTGAGAAGCTCAGCTCGACGGCTCGGAATCTTGAGCAGTTTTTTGTTGTTTCGTTCTGCAGGCTAGGATTTTACTCGACGTTCCTTGCAGATGCCTTCGTCCAGGCAATGCAGCAGTCGCTCGACCACAAGCTCGTGGCAGGAACTGTCTTTGTCTCGATGACTTCTCCACGGGGTCTCCATGCTATCCTGCTCCTGCCCGTCTCGACGACGCTCGGTCTGTGCCTCTCGTCAGACGTACTAGCCGAACACGTATATAGACTACGCGCTTTTGCTCGCCTTCCCCACACTCTCTTTTCATCGTCCCCACACCATCCCCTCCTTCCCCGCACCCGAGTTCCTCTCGCAAGAATCTAACGATGGCTGAAAAGACTCAGACTCCCGACCTCGAGGGAGCACACAAGCTCGCCATGGTCGAGTCGGTCACCACCGATGCCTCGATCCTCGACAAGGAGAGCGTCATCAACGGCAAGCCTTCCCAAAACATCCCTGTGCTTCCCAGCACCATCGTCGAGGAGGCCGACGAGGAGGTGCTCAAGTACACCGATGCCTCGGTCACCATTACGCCCGAGGAGAACAAGCGTCTGCTTCGCCTCGTCGACAAGCGCGTCCTCCTCATCATGCTCGGTACCTACTTCTGCCAGTCGCTCGACAAGCAGATCCTCTCGTTTGCCGCCATCATGGGCATCCGCACCGACCTCAAGCTCAAGGGTCAGGAGTACAGCTGGCTCTTCACCTGTCTCTACCTCGCCATCCTCTGCGTTGAGGGTCCCCAGAACTACCTCGTCCAGCGTTTGCCTATCAACCGATGGCTCGGATTCTGCGTCTTCGCCTGGGGTCTCTCGTGCTGCTTCGTCGCTCTGGTTCACAACTTTACCGGTATCTTGATTCTGCGAATTCTGCTCGGTTGCTTCGAGTGCGTCTGCCAACCCGCTTTCATCGCTCTCTCCGCCATCTGGTACAAGAAGGAGGAGCAGGCGAGGACCGTCACTCTTTGGTACTGCATGAACGGTCTGCAGGCCATGGTCGGCGGCTTGCTTGGTTTCGCATTCTACCACATCCAGGGCGCCGCGCTCTCCTCGTGGAGGATCATGTTCCTCGTCCTCGGTCTGCTCACCGTCGTCTGGGGTGCTACCATCGTTTGGGTTCTGCCTGCCTCGCCCATGAAGGCCCGTGGTATCTCGGAGGAAGACCGCGTCAAGCTCGTCGAGCGCGTTCGAGAGAACCAGACCGGTGTTCAGAACCGAAAGTTCAAGATGGAGCACGTCTGGGAGGCGCTTCGTGACCCTCAGGCTTGGTGTCTCTTCCTGATCAACTTGCTCAACACTATTCCCACCGGCGGTCTCGGATCGTACGGTAACATCATCATCAAGACCAACCTCGGATTTTCGGTGCTGCAGACCAACTTGCTCGGTCTCGCGCAGGGATCGTTCCAGATCACCGTGCTCTTGCTCGCTGCATATGTCGCCAAGAAGTGGAACCAGACCATCCTCACGGCGATCGTGTTCACCCTGCCCAACATTATCTCGGCCGTTCTGTTCCTGACGGTTCCTAACAACAAGTCGCACGCTGGCGGTCTCCTTTTCGCCTTCTACATGACCATCTGCCTTCAGGCCCAGGCAACGCTCTCCTTCTCGCTGCTTTCCAGGAACGTCGGAGGCCAAACAAAGCGTGGCGTTGTAACCGCTATGACCTTCATCGGCTGGGCAGCTGGTAACTCTGCCGGTCCCCAGCTGTTCCAATCGAAGGATGCGCCTCTTTTCAGGAAAGCTTTCATCGGTCAACTCGGCTGCTACGTCGCCTCGATCCTCGTTCTTTTGGGCCTGCGAGTCTACTACATGCAGCAGAACCGATCCAAGCGTCGTGCCAACAACGTGCTCAAGGGCCGTGCCGAGGACGCCGAGGACGAGATCGACCTCTCGCAGGCCTTCCTCGACTTGACCGACAAGCAGAACATCAACTTCCGATACAGCTACTAAAGCTTCGCACCGGTTCTCTTTCTCTTTCGTTGTCACCGTTCTTAGCGACGGATTGGATATCCCTGTAACGCTTCTTTCATGATCAAAATGTCACGCTATGCCTAGATTCTTTGACAGACTTCGAGTTGGGGTGCGATGAGGAGCAGCGAGGTCCAAGAGAGACAGGCTCAAAAATGAATTCTGCAGGCTAATGAAGGCGGGCACCGCTCTGCATGAGATGCGGTTCTTTCCGGCCGGCGAAGTGTGTGGAGAAGTGGGCGAAAGTATGCACTCAATGCAATGTCAATTCGACACCATTTGGAGATGCCCTTGTGTGCAGGGAGAGTGAGCTGGAGCAAGCAAAGGACTGTGCCAATTCGACAAAGGCGTGAAGCGACACCTTGGATTGGTAACAATTAGATAGGACCTCACGCCTTTGTCGATTGGCCCAGTCCTTTGCTTGCTCCAGCTCACTCTCCCTGCACACAAAGGCATCTCCAAGCGACACAATCGAGACGACTGCTGTTTGCGGAAATCAAGGACATCGACTGATAAACGTTATGCCACCTCTAAGCGGAGCTTCAAACTCGTCAACCAACCACAGGCAGGCATCGCGGGGCCCAACGGCAAAGCGGAATAAGGACACCTCCATTGGTTGACCGGCGAATTTGCACCGACATGACCGAGCGGACATGGCTGCTGCATTCCCAGGCAGACGCCTCTTTTCTTGGCCGATACCTCGTACCGTCCTTTGCTTTAACCGAACCTGACCGGCTTCATGCTGCCGCCCCTCTCGCATCTCCCCCCACCACCATTCCTCTCCTCTCAAGCTGTACGTGTAGGTGCATCGGTGAGCTTCCGTGTCGGACCGTCGAGCCGGAGTCGTTCAGATCCGAAGCGTTTCGGACCGCTCTTCCCGGTCGAGGCGGCTGTCCTACGTCAAAAGCAGCGATCGTGACCTGCGGAGTGTTGGATTTTTTTGGGATGGAGAGTTGGACCCTGAGACCAGAAGGAGTTGTTCGCTCGCGAAGGACACAGGTCTGAGCGCTGTCCACGTTCACCTCGCTTGTGACGTTTGGCGTCGCTCATCGAGCATGCCTCATTCGCGTGAGCAAGTTCGACTGTGGAACGAGAGGCCGATTCCTCGTAATGAGAGTGTCTTGTGTATCGTAAGATGTGAAGGGGGAAGAGTGGGGAAAACGCGGAGCGAGCAGCGATTGCGGAGGTGCGACGATCTCGGTCTCTTGTTCGGCGTGTCCAATCATGCCACGGTCGGAAGAAGTCTTCCTCGTTGAGTTGCTCTTTGCTCAGTCGAGTGCATGACCATCCTTCTTAAACCAAATTGCTTGGGCTTGTCCTACTTGACCTCCCTCCACCATCTCGACTGCTTTGATCCCGTCTCTCGGCCATCCCAGAGCGACATCTCTATCAACATGCTCGTCGAACGCCCGTTGACAAACCTCGCTCCGGCGAGCCAGCAGCCCTCGGACGCCTTCAAGCTCACCAACGACAAAGGCTTCGAATGGTCCCTAAGCTTCCTCACCCCCACCATCTTCAAGATCATCGTCGTTGGACCGAATCACCCGCTTCCCCAACAGAGCAACGTCCACTGGTCTACCAAGCCCCTTTCCGTCTCCTCCAAGATCGACTCCTCCGCCCAAAAAGCTACCATCACCGTCGAAGGCCTCTCCTACGATGTCACCGTTCAGTTCGATGACACTCCCATCCTCGAGATCTACGAAACCGTCGGCAACGAGAAGCTCCGCATCTTCGGTGACAACCCGCACAAATCCTACTGCTACTCCGACACCGGCGTCGCCCGCTACACCCGCTTCGATAACCACAACCTTCACATCGGTCTCGGTGAAAAAGCCGCCCCGCTCGACCTCACCCACCGCTCCTTCTCCATCACGGGAAGCGATTCCGCCAGCTACGACGCCTACCGCACCGACCCGCTCTACAAGCACACGCCGTTCCTCATGTCGTTACCCAAGCCCTTCGATGTCGATGGTAACTCGCAACCGTTGACGTCTGTTGTCGGTATCTACTCTGCGTCCAACTCGGACGCGAATTGGGATGTGGGGCGTTTCATTGATGAGCCGTGGGGAACGTTTAAGAAGTACGCGCAGCACTGGGGTGGTTTGGAGGAGTACATCCTGCTGGGCGAGCATGCGCAACAGGTGGTGACGCAGTTCTCGGACCTCGTTGGACGACCGCTTCTCGTTCCACGGGACTGGTTGGGATACCTTGCTAGTGGTATGGGTCTGGGAGAGAGCGATGTGCCTATCGCACAGGAGCTCCTCTCGGGCTTTCCTGACACCTGCAAGGAGCACGACATTCCCTGTTCGGCGATCCACCTCTCCTCCGGCTACACAGTCGACAACGACGGCAACCGACTCGTCTTCACCATGAACACCCGTCGCTATCCCGATTTTGCCGAGCTCGTCAAAACCTTCCACAAAGCCGGTATCCGCGTCACCCCCAACATCAAGCCGTACGTCATGCAGGCCCACCCGCACTACCAGAAGCTGTACGATGCCGGAGCGCTCTTCACCGATCCTAACGACGGCAACAAGCCCGTCGTTACACGCATTTGGTCGAGCGGCATCGGTTGCACCGCGTTGGGTTCTTGGGTCGACCTCACCTCCAAGGCCGGGCGCGAGTGGTGGCGTTCAGGAGCACTAGAACTGTGCCGACTTGGAGTCGACAGTCTGTGGAACGACAATAACGAGTTCATGCTGTTTGACGACGCTTTCGTGTGCAAGAACGAGCTGGAGGGCGATAAGAAGGTTGATGGGAATCGTACCGGGAAGCCTACGGCTGTGGGTGCGCTGGGAAGGATGACGAATACCGAGTTGATGGCGCGCGAGTCTCACCAGGCGTTGGTGACGGCTCATCCGGATCGACGACCGTTTGTGCTGACACGATCGGCAAACGTGGGTACGCAGAAGTGGGCCGCTTCGACATGGTCCGGCGACAACCGCACCAGCTGGCACAACCTTCGCGGGTCGATCGCGATGGGCCTCAACGCGCAGATGTCGCTGATGCAGTCGTACGGTAACGATATCGGCGGCTTCGCAGGCCCCCTCCCTAGCCCCGAGCTGTTCGTACGATGGATTCAGTCTGGTATCACCCAGCCTCGCTTCTGCATCCACTCTTTCAAGCCTTGCAAGGAGGACCCCACCGGAACGAAGCTGAACAACCTCCCGTGGATGTACCCCGAAGTGGTCGATATCATCGGTTCGACCATCAAGAGACGTTACGAGCTTCTTCCATTCATCAACAATCTCAACTGGCGCTCTCACCTCGCCGCTGAGCCGATGAACACCTGGCTCGGGTGGAACGAGTTCGCCGCCGACCCAGAGGTCTACACTGCCGAGGTGCTGGAGGGCTTCGACTACTGGCTTGGCCACGGACAGCTGCTCGTTGCAGGCGCCTACCACGAATACCAGCTTTCTCGTCGTGTCTACCTCCCCGCAGCGGGCAAGAACGACTCGAAGGTGTACTACGACACGCACGCACCCTTCGGCGTATACACCCCGGGTCAGTGGGTCGAAAACGTCTCAACCCCCCTCGACCACTTTGCCATCTTCGCCCGCGAGGGAACCGTCGTCCCCGTTGGTCTCGGCAAAGTCACACTCACCCAGAACGACGGACCCGCAACTCTCACCTGCAGCGGCACCAAGATCCTCACCGAGCAAGAAGGCGGTCAGTGCGTATACGACGATTGGCGAGGTATCGAGGTCTACCCTTCGCCAGCGGACGCTTCGAGCCGCAGCAGCTACAGCTACAGCTGGATCGAGGATGATGGTGTGTCGGCCAAGCCTGCGGTCGCCGAGATCAAGGTCGAGATCTCATCCAGCAAGGAGGAGGTAACGGTCAAGGCAAGTGCGGCCAAGAGCGAGTTCAAGCCGCTTTGGGGCAAGACCCTTTGGGTCATCCTGCCCAGGGCGGATACGAGAGAGGTTCAGGGTGCGAGCGAGACGATGTCCTACAAGGGTCAGACGGCGTATGCTATCACCGTTGCCGGCCTCTAAGATTCAATCCAGTGTCTCTCGTATCGTTCGTTTAATCAACGCTTATGCTTCTATCCCGCCATGACACACGAGTGCAATGTCCCCATCCGAACGTGAAATGCTATCAGAGTCCGTCATCAGAGATCCTCGTGCAATCCTGACCCGAACGCATCCTTCCAATTGGTATTGTCCGGCCTAGCCCCATCTTTTTGCATCTCCCACGCCACCCTCTCCGCCCCCTCCAACACCCGCAACACGTTGCCCCCCACAAACCCGACCAGCTCCCTATCCGACCACCCACCTCTCACCAGACTCGCTACCAACTCCGGATACCGCCTCACATCCTCCAACCCCTTTGGCACGCTCATGATCCCATCGAAGTCCGTCCCCACTCCCACATGCCGTTTCCCCACTTTAGCCGCAACGTACTCAACATGCTTCACGTACTGTTCTAGATCCTCTGTGCCGCCGATAAATCCGGGGTAGGCATTTATCATGACCACATGATCCTTGCCTGCGCTGGCTAGCTTGTCGAGGACGGTGTCGGGGACGTTGCGCGGGATATCGTTGAAGTGCCTCGCTGCTGAATGTGACAGCATCACGGGGCCTTTGGTCATTTCAATGGTCTGAAGCGCCGTATCGTCGGATACGTGCGATAGGTCGGGTACGATCGCAAGGCGGTTCAGCTCGTGGATCAGATGCGGTGCGAAGGGGCTCAAACCGTTCCACCGCGGAGGCGTCTGTCCGGCGCTGTCGGCAAACACATTGTGACAGGTATGTGTCAACGTCAGATACCTCACCGGTCCCGGGATGGAGTTGGTGAACATCGAAGCGTATGCCCGTAGAGCAAAGAGGGAGTTGCCGAGCGAATGTCCGCCTTCAATACCGATAAACCCAATCATCTTGCCCCGGCGGAACGCTCTTCTCGCATCCTTGACGGACCCCACCAGTGCAAAATCGGACGGAAACCGGTCGGTCATCTGCTTGATCACATCGAGCTGCTCCAGGGTGTCCCGGACGGCGATATCGGTAGGAGCGTTCTCAAAGTGGTGACCGACAGTGGTGGAGTTGGGACAGACGACGTAGGACGACCAGAAGAAACCGCCGCTCTTGCCCTCGCGCAGACGCGGGATGTCAACGTGGGCAGGGGTGGGAAAGGTAGCGTTGGGGAAGGCGGGCTGGTCAAAGGGAATGTCGTCGATCTTGTTGGCGTAGCGGTAGCGTGCGATGACGGGGACGTCGACGTGGCCGTCGATGAGAGGATGCTTCGAGAGGAGGTGGAGGGCGTGCTTGTGGGCGTTGCGACATCGCCAGCTTGGGGATTCTGCGGAAGCATCGCAGCGAGCGACCATACTTGGCTGAACGAGCGATGAGATAGTGTCGGACAGGGAGTCGAAGCGTTGTTGTGCGAAGAGCGTCAGGGTGACGGCAAGTATACACAGAATCAGCTTGAGGTTCGACTTGAGAGGAGGGCCTCGCACCGGCATGGATGGAGGACCGCTTAGCGGCAGCAGCCCATCGCGGGCCTTATCGTACGATGTCGCGCTCGACATCCTGACAGTGGTGAGGAGAGGGATGGATGATGGTGGATTCCAAGAACGAGGGCAATGGTAAGTCCGCGCAGGGATCAACAATTCTCGGCTATGAATTCAGAGATCGGCAACTCAGCTGACGTGCTTCCCGCGGAGATTTGTGCTCAGCGAGAAGAAACACTTTCAAACTTGGAAGCCTCCTCTCCTCACCTGCAAATTCAGGCACAGGACTCGTGGGCGGATACAGCTATCACAAACATCGAAACACAGACGCACAGAACCCGAGTCGTCTACAGTTCCGTTGCTATCCTTGTGATCTGATCAACGGTGTCTACGAGCTTCTAGACATCGGCCTTCTTCCTGCGTTTCTTAGGCGTCGCCTGGACTGGGATCGCCTCGTGATCTGCAATGAGCTCTTTCGGCGGCGCACCCTGTGCAAGCACCACCTTCTGTCCGTTGTCGACCATAGCAGCCTTTGCACGCTTCCTCTGCGGCGCGGTCAGCTTCGGTGCATCCGCAACAGCATCAGTCTTGGACGTTGCTGCCTTCTTCCCACCTTTCTTAGGCTTGACATCGCCTTCGTCTGCAGCCACACCATCTTCATCAACATCATCGACATCTTCGGCGTCTTCATCAGCTGCAGCACCGGGCTCGGTACCGTATGGTCTCCTCTCTCTGCCGGCAGCTAGCTCGGCGCGGACCCACTCGGCTTCCATGTGCATGTCGCGGAGCACTTCTTCGCTCGTCTTGACGTATCCCTCCTCGCCGAAATTGGGGTCGGGCGGGGCGAGTTCGATGCCTTCGTCTTCGCCAATGTCGGCGCCGGGACCGGTGTAGGCTCTGCCTAGACGCTTGGCTACCTCTTTGGCCTTGGCGATGGCTCGTTCGGCTTTCGACAGGCTCTTCGGGTTGAGCTTGGCTGCTGGTGCTTCCTCTGAAACCTCCTCGGCCGCGTCAGGATCCTCTTTAGCCTTGCCCTTGCGAGGCTCGCGAGGAAGACGCTCGCCGCCGAGCTTGCTCTTGCGACCGGATGTCTTGACGCCAATGTCCTTAGCGGGTGGTCGGAGGGATTCGTGCTTGACAGGGCGCAGGTTGTAGATGCGGTAGAGCTCGAGTACGGCCTGCTCCTTGTCCTTTGCCTCGATCATGAGATGTGCATCGGCTGGCAGGTCGGGTGGGAGGAAGCCACATCGATCCGAGTGTGCTCGACGCTCTCGCAGGTTTGATGAGCCTGGACGGGGTTCGGAGAGATGGTACTTGGGCCGGATGCCCTTCTTGTGCCAGATGGCCTGAATCTCGGGTAGCAGCTCCGAGGGAGGGCGCGAAGAGGGACGAAGCAGATCATGGTGGAAGTCGAAAACCAGGGGAATGTCAAGCTCTTTGCACAGGGGAAGGAGCTCTTCGGTACTCCACGCCATCTCGTCGTTCTCCAGCACGAGTCGGCCCTTGACGTTTTGCGGCAGTCGAATGTAGTTCTCGCGGATGCGGTTTAGCGTCGCCTCACGATCGCCAAAGGTGCCTCCGCCGTGGATGATCATGACGCTGTCCTTGCCCATGCCCATCAGATCGAGCATCTCACAATGCGACGTGAGGTCGCGTATACTCGCCTCGATCACCTCGGGTCGATTGCTGCCGAGCTGCGTAAACTGTCCCGGATGCATGGTGAGACGGTGGCCCAGCTTCTTGGCCAGATCACCAGCGGCACGGAGCTCCTTCTCGGCGTACTTGAGCGAGTAGCCGTACTTTTCGTGCGAGGCGAAGGGGAAGACTTCCGAGGAGAGGCGCATGAATTTGATGTTGTTCTCCTCGTTCCAGAGGATCATGGGGATCATGTCGCGGGCATTGAGACGGCCGAGTTCCTTGATGTAGTCGGGTCCTTGCTCGTCCATGGTCTTGATGCGGGCGGTGCGGCTGGAGAAGAGGGCGGGATCTTGCCAGCGGAGAACGGTGTTGAGGCAGGCGTAGCCAAGCTCGCCGGTGAAGCCGTTGCTTCGCTCTTGACGCTTCTCGGGTGGCCCTTCGACTCGAAAGTCTCGCTGAGGGACATCGGGGATCTCGTACACGATGTCCTTCTTTTTACGTTTGGCTAGTCGACGACCGTTCTTGTCTCGACGGACAGGGTCGCCTTCCTCATCTAGCTCGATCTGGTACTCTTCGCCGTGGACATTGACGCGTGTTTCGAAGTGAGTGGGTGTCTCTACCTTTTCCTTCTTGGGTGCTTTGGCTCGCTTCTTCTTGGGGGATTTGACATCGTCACCTGCGGAGGAGAGATCAGAGCTATCACTTCTGGGAGGTGTCGGTGGTGGCGACACGGCTTGCTTGACGATCTCATCGGCCACCTTGCGGGATATCGCCTTGGTCGAGGAGCTGCTGTTCACGTCTTTGGCTGACTTGCGGACTCGTTTGGGAGGTGGTGGTGTTTCTGAGTCTGTGACGTCTGCGAGGTCGGTGCCGAGGTCAGGCTCTGCATAGTTGACGGAGGCGGCTGAAGCACGCGCGCTTCTTCGCACCATGGTGACGCTTGAAAGGTGGGTGCGTCGACCGTCAGCGTGACGGACGGGGACGATGGCCTTCTGCTTGAGTGTCAGAGAGGCTATTCGCGAGGCGGCGAAGAGGCTGCGGCAGACGAACATGCACTGTCGTTGTCGCGAGTATGCTTGACCGAGTATGGACCTGTGGTGATGGCGACAAAGGTGGATGTTCAGGTCTCGCCAGGTTGAAACTGTTGGTCTCTTCGCGTCCGACACGAGAAGAAGTCTGCCGTCCTCATCGATCACGCATCTGACGAAGTGACACAAAAGAGGGTGGCGCTCTTGGCCGGAGAGAAGGAATGACTGTCAGTGAGCTCATTGTGCGTTGCTCTCGTCTTGAGCTGCAGGGTCCTTTGCATCTGCAAAGCGCAAGATCCGCTGCATCAGCTGCATGTGGAGGCGAAAAAACTGTCTCTCGTTGTCCATTCAGACGATTCGACACTGACAGAAAATTGCCCCGCTTACAAATCCTGAGTCGCTTAGCTGAGAACGCAGCTGCAAGGGCCACCTTGTCAAGGCAAATGCTACGAGCTTCATCGTTCGTTCCTCCACCGTGGAGCCATTCCTCTCGCAACGAACTGGTCAAATTTGGTAGCATGGTAGCAACCCCAATCGCAGCCGTCAGGGCGGCGCCTACTCGAGCAGGCACTGCTGTGCTCAGCTCAAGAGCTCTACGTCGTCAAGCCCCTTCAGCTCTTCGAACCCACTCAACGTCTTCCGGCTCCAAGGCCAGGGCGGCGTCCATTACAGCCGAAGAAAGCGCATCCCACAGAGCCGGTCGAGACAGCATTCGATACGCAACAGCCGCCGGAGCTGTAACCGCGGTAGCTCTCACGACATGGTATGCCACCACCACGCCCGTGCACAGCGAGGCAGCGCCTTCGGTTGCAACCAACGACGACATCACCCCCACCACCATGTCCCAGCAGGATCAGATGCGCCAACGTGCAAAGCTGCAAGGTGTCTACGCCTGGGGCTCGAATCGATACAACGTCGTCGCACCCGATGCTCCGCAGGTCACGCTTATCCGTTCGCCCAGATCGATTCCCTTCTTTGACGGCGTTGCGCTGCGCGACATCAACCTAAAGGAGAAGCACGGTGTAGCGGTGGACGCCGATGGCGACGTGTATCAGTGGGGGCTGGGATTTTTCGACCCCTCGGTGCTGGAGCCGACAGCGATTGAAGATGTACCGCTTGGACGTCGTCGCGAGAAAGCAGGGGCCAACCTCAGCGCGCCTCGTGGCAGCACGGCCAGCATGGTGTTGAACCCAGTCAAGACCCTCGTAGGCAAGAACATCATCAAGGTCGAAGCGACCGAAGAGAAGATCTACGCCCTGTCCAAAGACGGCCACGTCTACGTCTTCTCGGCGGTGCAGCAGCTGCAGGCAAAGCCCAAGTATCCCGGCTGGTCGCCCAACCCGCTCAAGCTGTTCAACGCCTTTGCCAGCGCCACCATCGACCACGAGGTCCTCCACCCGGCTCCCTCCGCTCACTGGGGCAGCACCGAAAAGGTACACGACATCGTCGTTGGAGATCACCATCTGCTGACGGTCTCCAACAAGGGTCGAACATTCGCAACCCCCATCAGCGAGGAGGGCAACGCATTCGGACAGCTCGGCACGCGCCGGGTTTGGCTCAACGCTCCCAAGACGCCCGACAGCAAGGCGGGTCACGTTGAAACGCTGCTCGAGCCCCGAGTCTTCGCTGAGCTGGAAGAGAACCACGGCGGCCGCCCCATCTCAACGCTCGTCCCCTCTGGCTGGCTGCCCGCCCCCTCCACCGAAACCAACCGCACGTCCAAGCCCAAAGCCAGCTCCGAACCCGCTTTCGAAACCAGTACCGACCCCGCCCCGCCTCCCAAGCCGCTTGCCGAGCCCGTGGGCAGCATCCGCTGGTGCACGACACTGCACGAGATCCCCGCCCTGCGCAACATCAACGTCGTCCAGATCGCTGCGGGCAACGAGCACTCCCTCGCCCGCACCCACGACGGACGCGTCCTCGCCTGGGGCCGCCACACGCACGGCCAGTGCGGTCTCGGTCCCAGCTTCAGCATGGAGTGCGTTCCCGTCCCCACCGAAGTAGTCCTGAGCCGATCGTTCCCGAACAGCTCTATGGACGTCAAAGCGAGCTCGATCGCTGCGGGTGCCGACAACTCGTTCTTCATGACTACGCGTCGCGAGTCCTCCGGCGGGACGCTCGGGATGAAGATTGACCTGCTCGCCTCGGGTAAAGGTCAGTGGGGTACGATTGGCAACGCTATGTGGAGTCAGGTCGTGTCGCAGCCTTCGAGGGTGAAAACGGTTTCTGGGCTGATGGAGTTTTCCGAAGCCACGGGGCAGACGCATCCGGTGCCCATCCATAGTATCAGCGTGGGCAAGCCGGGACACGTCGCACTGGTACTCGATACCGTTGAGTCCGCAGGTCACCTCGCGTTCGGCAGGGATGTTATGGTGTGGGGCGCCAACGCCGGCTTCCAGCTAGGTCTCAGCAAGCGGTCTAACTTGGCCGTCCCACAGCATCTCAAACCTCTCCCCGCGCTGACCACCGTGGCGGGAGGGAACGTGATTTCGGAACAGGACGGGCTGGTGGTCAACCCGGCCAAAACCGCAGCTGTAGCAGCAGCGACGCTTCCGACGGTGGATCCCAAGCTGCGAGAGGCGGATATCAACTCGGGCGCGCTCACGCATATGCCCCACAACAGACTCCAGCTCGCGTCCAAGACCAAGTCGGATACCAGGATCCCACCGAGCAACTCGGCCAAGGAGCAGCAGGCTAGAGCTGACGTGGGAGCGACGCCCTTGCAGCCGGGTAAGACGAAGAAGGCGTTGACGGTCGAGGAGAGTATCAAGGCGGGGACGGTGAGCACGGTTGTATTTTGGAAGATTGTGGAGTGACGGGGTGCTGTATCTTTTGTTCGAATGTCCAGTGTAATGTGATGTGAAGCTTCTGGAGCATGATGAGCGGAGTGATAGTGCATGACTTTGTTCATTCTAGATGCGGCTTCGGATGGTGCTAGAAGCTGGGGCTCGAGGACGGTGAGAAAGCCGACAAGTGGAGGCTTGCGAAGGGAAAAATTCAAGCTTTGGCCTCAGTCCGAAACCCGAGAGTCGTCGAAAAAAAAACCTTCTTGATGTTCTTCTCGATGTTGTCATTGCTACTGTCTCGCACCTCTCCCTGCGACCGCCTATCGCCTCTGCATCCACTGCATCATGGACACGCATCTCGCCAGCACCTCCGCCCTCTCCTCCGACGGCGCCGAAAGCTACGATCTGGACACCTCGGCTCTCGCGGCGCTGGACAAGTTTCGCGCCGAGAAAGCCGCCGGCGATGCGTCGTTGCTCAAGTACACCCAGTCGTCCTCTCGCAAGACCAAGAAGAAGTCAAAACGAACCGCAGATGAAAAGAGGGCTTTGACACCGGAAGAGGAAGCTGAAGAGGAAGCCAAGGCGGAAGCGGCGCTGTTGGCCGAGATTGAGGCGATTGCCGATTTGGAGCGGCTGAACGGTGTAGCGCCTGATTCGGCCGATTCCATGCTCGCCAGTCTCTCCTCGCGGCTCGAAGTCGACGACGATGCAAAATCAGCGACAGAAGGAGAAACCGACGGGGAGGAGGGGAATCTGGACGTGGATACATTCCGGAAAACGTTTGGCGAGAGTTGGCAGCTCTCGCAATTCTGGTACTCGTCCAAGTTCGTACATGAGCTCTCGCAGCTCATCTTCCGCCTCATAGCCCCCTCCTCGGATATCCCTACCGATCCTGCAGCGATAAAGCAAGCATTTGGCTCGGCGAGGGTCGCATTCCTCTGCTGTCCAACCGCGTGGGTGGGGTTCGTCCACGAATACCCCTCACTCAAACACAACGCATTCGTATTCGAGGTGGATAAACGCTTTCACGCCCTCAGCAAGACAAGCTTTGTCTACTACAACCTGCACGAACCCGAAACCGTTCCACAGGAGTTGGTGGGAACGTTTGATGTGCTAATTTCCGACCCGCCATTTTTGAACGCGGACACGCAGGGCAAGGTCGCTCGCACAGCACGGCTGCTC
The DNA here is from genome assembly GCA_023212685.1 of Pseudozyma pruni. NCBI lineage: Eukaryota > Fungi > Basidiomycota > Ustilaginomycetes > Ustilaginales > Ustilaginaceae > Pseudozyma > Pseudozyma pruni. The sequence continues at coordinate 54,433 of JALBYD010000045.1, forward strand.
GCTAAACCAGACGCCAAGTTCCTGCTATGTACGGGCGAGAGCATCGCAGAGGAGGCGAGGAGGATGTACGGAGAGCCACCGCTGGAGAAGCTGGAGCTGGTGGTCGAGCATCATGGATTGGCGAATGCGTTTGGTATTTGGGGTCCCGTCTAAGACCGAGCAATACAACGTTGTCTATGTCGGCGAATCGCCGTATTCTATGTGCACAGGAAGGGGTTCTAGCCCTCGATAGCCTGCTTGATCGCCTTTGCGTCCAAAAAGTACTTTGCGTATCGCGGTTCTACAAAGATCGCCCTGCACTCCAACAACAGTTGCCCATCAACATCCTTCAACGTTCCCTTGACCGTGGCCTTCCGGCCCTTCTGCTCGATCAGCTGCGTCTCGAGCACGATGAACTGGTTCGCCATCGTCGGCTTGCGGTAGTCGATCTCGAGTCTTGCGGTAACGCCGATTTTGCCAGGCAGGTTGTACATCGCCGTGCGCGCCAGTGCCTCGTCGCAGACGGTAGCGAGCATGCCGCCGTGCACGATGCCGTCGTGACCGCAGAGACTGCGACCGAGGTGAAGGATGATAGTGCTGTCCCCCTCGGTACCACCGAGCTCCGCGGCGCCGTGACCCGTCCTGGTAAACACGAGCGGGGGGACGGCCACCATTCCGGGACCGCGCAGCGAGCCTGCGGTGAGATTGTGCTGTGCCTTTTCGCGGCTGTACTTGAGATAGGGTCTCGTCATCACATACTGATGCGTGTCGGCAGGTCCACCTTCGACCGGTGGGCCTGAAACGGCTACGTTGGCACCCGGAATGGTACCATGCGCTGGAACCTCGACGGTAGTGGTCGGGTCGAGATCTGTAATGTGTTTGCCTTGGGAGCGGAGGACTTCAAGCTCGGCGGCGGAACCGTGCGCGACAGAGCAAGTCTTGAGCTGTTGGATGATGGGAAGGGCGTGGAGGGCGTCTTCGATTTCGCGTGTGTGCGCTTCTGCTTCTGGTCCGTCAGATTTGAGGCGTGCTGGTGTTGCAGGTTTGAAGAGCAGTTTGAGCATCTGTGGTGGGTAGAGCGAGCCAAAGAGGTAGGATGTGACGCCGACCAGGGAGAGGGCGAGGGTGGCTTTGACGAAGGTGCCTGCGCCTGATCGCGGTGTAGGTGTGGTTGATAGCGGTCGTCGTGGGGTGTGGGAGAGTGTTGCAGGCGACACGGGAACAACTGTCGCTCTCGAGGCTAGCACCGATTGCGAGCGCAATGGCAATGTACGCGAGCTTGAAGAGGCAAGCCGCAGCGAGCTTGACGCTATTGACGACGCTCTCATCGTTGTGTCTATAAGGTATGGCGATGATGGTGATGAGAAGAAAAGGAAGCAGTGAAGGGCTGCATTAAAAAAGTGTTGGATTCGGTTGCGCTGCGCAGTTTCTTTGAATTGCCGGCCGTTCGTGATTGTCTGTGTGCTGTGCTGTGCTGTGCTGTGATGTGAAACCTTGGCAGTGTTTGTGAGCAGCAGATGGCTCGGAGACTTTTCGAGCACCGCCTTCCCTTTGCTCGCGTGGGAACGAAAAAGAAAGAAAAAGAGAACTGCAGCACCTAGGATTCCCGCGTGGTCCCCCACCGCAGTACTGACTAGGCGATACCTTGCTTAACTTCGCAGATCGGACGGGATGCGGTGCTTTCAAGGTTCTATGGCCGCAGATGTCAGAACTTCATAGTGCGGCACACATATACGCTCTTACCTGATAGCTGGACCCCTTCTTTCTCCACAAGAAGAAGCTTTTGACACACGCACGTCACTCAAAAGATGCACGTCCCTCCCTCGTCTTTCACCACTTTGTCCTTCTGACCACCCTCTCATCCGGACTTTTACCACCTATACCCGCACTGAACGCTAGCTTGGACCAAGGGAAGCAGCTCGGCTCGGCTGTCACCTCCTTCTTTGAGCCGGATCATCAGCGATGCCAAAGACCTTCACCCAAGAGCAAGACTTTGCTCATCCATGGCAGCAGATGGCGAATGGTGAGTCTCCACTTCTCCTTCATCTCCCTCCCTCCCATTCTCTCACTAACCCCACCTCGCTCTTGCCTCCCTTCTCCATGCAGCCGTGTGGAACAAGTACCCCAACCCACACGCCGACCACGTAGTCTCTGTCGACGTGCTTTCCCAAACCCTCGACCCCGTCTCTGGCTCCCTCCGCACCGAGCGCATCATCGGTGTCCAACAAGGTGCCCCCACATGGCTCAAACGACTCGTCGGCGCTAGCGACGACACATATGTCCGCGAGGTGGTCATGGTCAACCCGCTCACCCGCTCGTTTGAGATGACCAGCACCAACCTCAGCTTGACCGATTACATGCTCGTCAAGGAGTACATCACCTACATGCCCAAACCGCAGGGAGGGACGAGTTTCAGGCAGATCGCGGATATCGGGTGTACGAAATTCTTTAGTGGCATGCTGACGTCGGCCGGGAGGAAGGTCGAGGAATGGTCACATACGAGGTACGGCGATAACGCGGCCAAGGGAAGGGCGGGGTTAGTGAGCGTGTTGGACTCTTTGTACGGGCCGACGAGCGAGTCATGACAATACACAACGTAAAGGGCACATCACGATGGAGTGCGTTGAAGAGATAAAGAGCTTGCCATTCTCGGCACGGTACACGACGTAAAGAGCATGCCATCGCCTAGAAGGTGTAAGACGTGAAGGGCATCTCATTCTCGATAACCTACATGCCTGGAAGCGCACAAGATTCCGGCCGACGCATGCGACGTACAGGGCACATCATTCTGGACAACGTCCACGACGGCAGGGCACGTAAACCTCGACAAAGTATACGACGTAAAGGGCAAGCGATGCTTGACGAAGTACAGGCGTGTAGGATCATCCCATTCTGGCCAACGAATACCATGTAAAGGGCATCCCAGCCTCGACAGCGTTTTGAACCGGAAGATCACATCAATCTCAACGATGAAGACGGCGTCAAGGATGTCTCGGTGTCGACAGCCTATAAGAAGTAAAGGGCTTGTCGTTCTCGACAGCGTATACGACATGAATAGCATGTGATTCTCCGCAACATCCACGACGGAACGGCACGTGAAGCTCGACATGGCATACAAAGTGATGGGCATACCTTTCTCGACGATGCATGAGGCGGAAGGAGCACCTCTTTCACGACGACGCCAGGCGTAGAAGACTTCACCGGCAGGTCATTTCTGACAACGTATTAGACGCCAAGGCATATCGACCTGGACTGGTGCACGACGTGAAGGGCGTCTCATTCTCGACAACGTATACACCGTCATTCTCGGCAACGCACAGTTCGTAAAAGGCATATCTACCTTGACAACGACTACGACGTAATGGGCGTGTCAGTCTGGACAGCGTATATGACGTAAAGCGCATACCATGCATTCTCGAACACAACGTGAAGGAGCTGTCATTCTGGAGAACGACCGAAGAAAAGCAAACATGAAACCGAAGCACCACCACAACCTCCTCACTCATCCTGGCTCAACCTCCTCTTGCCCTCGCTGCGCCTGCCCAACCCACCCAGTTCCCCCGCCAGCCACCCCATCACATTCCCCCACGTATTCCCACCCGCACCCGTCTCCAACCCTGGCAGACCCGAAAACGCAGGCATCGGCACGCCATTCCTCGTCCCGCTCGCCTCCGTTCCCTTCTTCTTCTCTCCCACCTCCTCCCTCTTTGCGCTATAGCCCTTCTTCTGCGGTCTATCGACCTCGAACGGATGTGCCTCGGTATTCAGAACGTACCTATCCAGATCCAACACCGCTGGATCGGCAAAGATGAGGTAGAGATACTTGAACGTCTCTGCGTACAAGAAGCTCTCCGAGTCGTCCAACTGTGTTGGCCGTGTCGCGTTGACATTTGCCAGTGCCGCCAGTGCTCCGTTGCGCTGCACCAGACAGTGCTTGTAGATCGACGTCCAGGCGTTCCACGCGATCTCCTGCCACTTGGCATCGCCTGTGGTGCGGTACGCGTAGAACACGCTCTCCATCACTTCCGGACGGAGGATGTATTGCGTCACCTCAAAGTCGAATCCGTGTTGCTTGTAGAAGGCTGGATTGTTGATGGTTATACCGTTGGTGTTGTTGCGTTCGCCTATGAAGACGAAGCTTTCGGGACCGATACCCGACGGGCTTGACGAATACGTATTCGCACAAGCCGCCGTCAGTGCCTGACCGTACTTCTCGAACGACTTGTCACCGATCATCTTGGCGCCCAAGATCCAGTTTCCGCCCGCAAAACAACCCAGGTGAGACCAGCGAGGGAGATTGCCACCGTTCGAAGCGGAGTAGTCGGTGAGGTAGGTGAGCTGTGTCTGTGTAGTCGCCTCAGGGTGCTCTACGAGGTACTCGATGGACGAACTGACGCTGTTGACCCATGTATCCAGCCAGACACCCTCTTCGCCGGTGAGATAGGCGTACTTTACGAGGTATTCGAAGAACGAATCGCTTCCACCACCCCATGTGACATAGTCGTCCTTTGCCGTAGCCGTTGTCGGATCGTACCCTTGTGCGAACAACCCAGGGAACACGCCTTTGCTCTCCGCGATCGCCTTCATGCTCTGTGTTGCCAGTCGAACGTACTTTTGGTCACCGGTATACCTCGACAGCCGGTCCATCTCCATGATCAACGTACCGCTCTCGGCGATCCCTGCTGAATCGCAGTTGTCGGGCTTTGCAAAGTCGTTCCACTTGAGCGTGTTACACGGCAATGCGTTCCCCTCCAACCACCCCGTCACCAGGTGATCACCAACAACCTTCGCCTGGTCAATGAGCTTCGATTCCTTGCGACCACCTAGCTCGTACGCAGAGATGAGCCCGGCGAGATACCGAATGTTCGTCTCGAACAACGAAATGCTGCCGCTTTTCGTCTTGCTGAAATCGATCTTCTTAGCGTATTCAACACCAGACTCGTACAGATCGGTGTGGTTCATGATGAACGACGTCGAGAGAGAGTCGACGACGCTCGCACCCCAACCGCCAAATGGATCGGTATAGGAGTTGGTGAGTGGAAGAAGCGCATCGTGGCCAGTGGCGTAGCGGAGGTAGGCGGAGTAGGAGGCGCGGTAAGCGGTGCGGATCTCGTTGGCGCGTCGGAGGGAGAGGGGGGTTTGGGTGAGACCAGGTGCTTGGATGGTAGCGGAAAGGGCGGTGAGGGGGAGGGTGAGGAGCGGGAGGAGCAAGGTGGCAAGGGGGTGGGGGAGCATCTTGGCGCTGAGCTCAAGCTGGTGGCCACACAAAGTGTAGCGCAGAGTGCTGGAAGACGTTGTCGATGAGGTTGAGATGGATGGAGACGATCAGAAGAGGCGAAGCTTTGAGAGCGTCTTTATATGAATACAGAAGAAGCTTCGAGCGAGACAGCACGCAAGAGACAACAAGTCAACAGACTTGCAAGCGAGAGCCTTGAGGGAGGCTCAGAGCTTGAAGGAATCGACCTCGCTTCTGCACCGCAGATCAACGAGGCTCAGGGAGCGCCCAAGTAGCGGAACGAGGGCCTGTGAGAAGTTCATCGACCTCGACGAGCGGCTATGGCGTTCAAAGCCTCGCTAAGCGGTACAAGCGGGGATCGACGGAAAGCTAGCCATCGTAAAGATTCAAGCCTCGTCAGTCATCGACTTTGCTACCTGCAGCGTGGCGTACGAGGTCGTCAATACCACCACGTCCCGAGCAGTCGCCGTTCACATCCACTTCCGACGTTCGGTCTGCATCGCTCGGGGGGACCCTGCTAATGAAGTGATTCGAGAGTCGAACCCATCCGACAACGTTGGTGCAGGAGCCGACTGCATCTCCATCATAAGCGCATCTTCCTCATAGACTCCTAAAGTTGTGGGGTCGAGCGAATGAAGAGGGTCGAAGCGACCCTTGCATTAGCGTCCACCCTGCCAGCGAGCTACATCAAGTTTGGTGATGCACGTCGCAGATCTCGGATCCTGCCTTGACAGCTGTTGGTGGCGTCCAAAGGCGCGTGTGAGCCAAATTGCTTCGGCTAGCTTCGAGGAATGCAAAACTGGCTAGAACGAATTTCCTTCCCTTCCCACTCACGAGCTAGCTCATTCATCCCACCCTGCTTCGTTCGTGCCTGCTGCGCCCGCTCGATGACTTTCATGGGCACCTAACCAAGCCTCACCAAGAGACGGCACATGCGATGAAATGGACGAATGACTGTATATCAATTAGACGGAGCAAAACCCATAAACACGAGGAGGGACATTAAGGGATGGACACGAGTAGGGACGGAGGTATACAAAAACGAATCAATCAGAATCTACCACAAGGACACCGACAAAGAGCACCACGGAGAGGATCTTGATGAGCGGAGAAGAGATGAGCAGGATCATGAGCAGCATCAGTCCCAAGAACTGCGCGTTGGGTGTTAGCGACGCTGGGGTCACTTCCTTCTCTGCATCCGATGCACCGACGGTCCCACCGCTGGCTCTGGGACCAAAGTTGGGGCGCACCATGCTGCTTGAGGAGGACGAAGACGAACCCGTTCGCAGATGCAAGTTCTTGCCGCCTCGAGGACTTGCCGTCGGTGGCGACGACCCCTCGCTGCAGTGCGGGACTCGGTTCGAAGTCCAATGCGAGGCTGGCAAGGATGTAAGCCACGAGACGCGTTTCTTGTCGGGTGGCGAGCGTCCCGGTTGCGGGAACCCATAGTCGCCTTGCGCAACCGACGTTCCAGGCGACGATACCGGCGAGACTGCCCTCGATGCCCACGGAGAGACGTGCTGACTGGTCGCACCCGACTCGACCCCGTTGATAAAGACAGAGTGGTGATCTTCTTCCTCAAAAGCTGGGTGGGGGTGCGCCAAACTGAACCCGAACATCTTGCTGGATCTCCTCGAACTAGGACGCGAGTTGGGACGCGAGCCCGAGGCAGGAAGCGAGCTAAAGTGTCGAGAAGGGGAGGAACTCGAGCTCGCCATCCTCACCTCGTCCTTCTCCTCGTCCGACCTGCGCGCCTGCGTCTCTGCCATCAACGACGATGGCACGTTCGACGCAAGGACTCGATCGGAACTATAATTCATACCTGAGCTGTTCTTCCTCCCTTCGATCTCGGCTCGCTTTTTGGGAAAGCGAGCCGGATCGTCGACGGAACAGCCTCGGCTTCACTGCGCCTTCCCCGCGCCGCCCTCCTTCCTACTCGCAAGCTTCTCGTTGGCAGCCTCGATAATCTGAGTCGCCGCATCCTGGAACGCCTTACAGATCTCCTCGGCGAGATGCTTGAACTCGGGCACGTCGTCGCACGATACTGCGAGCGAGAAGTCATTCGCGTACGAGATCATCCCGATCGCCATGGTCGACTTGCCGGGACTCGAAGGCGGCAGCACGTGGTAGCTGTACGCCTCGTGGTCGCCAAACTTGACGGGCTTGGGAGGACCAGGGACGTTGGTGGCGACGTGATACTCTTTGAAGGCGCGGTAGTAGAACTGGCGGAGGAGCGGGTAGTTGGGGAGATAGGTGATGCGACGCTTGCTGAAGGTGTTGAAGACCCGGAAGAGGATCTTGGGACCGTAGGAGCGCTTGACGCGGCCCATCTCGCGGTGGACCTGAGCCAGCTGCTCTTCGAAGTCGGGCTTGGCTTCCTTTTCGAAGCGAAGCCAGGCGATGGAGCCGGTGGTGGCGTTGCTGAGCGACCAGTCGCCCTTGGGACGGACCGAGATGGGCACAAAGATGGCGACGCGCTTGTCCTTGTGCCTTCGGCTGGGATCGACACGTTCCGAGGCGATGCGGAGAGCACGGGCGAGGATGGCGAGGGCAACATCGTTGAGGGTGAGGTTGAGCTTCTCGGTACCGTACGCCTTGCGGATCATCTTGATGTCGTCCATGTCGATGCCTTCGCTGTGGCAGTAGAGACGTCCGGCGGCGCGTGGGCGCTTCTCTTGATACAAGAACGACTTGCGGCTGCGGAAGTAGAGACCACGCGCCAAGTGGCCCGCGTGCTGGATGGTACCCCACACGGTCGGCTTGTCTTCTCGCTGACCGGGTCGCTTGTTCTGTGAGGTGTTGTTATCGACCTTGTTCTGGATGTCGCGAATGCCGATGCCCTGCTCGAGCGCACCGAGCGCCGCGTGATAGCTCTGGATCATACCTTGTCCGTCGGAGAAGCAGTGGTGGATCTTGATCATCAAAGCGCTGCGACCTCCATCCGAGGTGTTGAGGCCGTTGACGACCATGGCCTCCCAGATGGGCTTCGAGTAGTCGTAGTGACGGCCGAGGAAGTGGCCAGCGAGCTTGTTGAGCGCCTTGTCGTCGCCGCCATCGGGACACTGAGCGACGTGCTCGATGTTCTCCTTGATGTCAAAGTCGGGGACGTATCGCCAGCGAGCGGGGGAGAAGAGCGAGCCGGCTTTGAGACCCTTGCCGTAGCGAGTGCGACGACCTGGATCGAACTCGCCGCGAGCGGGCGACGTGCCAGGGTCACCGCGGAGAGTCTGCTTCTCGAGCTTCTTGGAGAGCTTGGGATCGAGATCGACGACGTAGCGGTACTTGGGATAGGTCTCGGCGAGCACCTCGAAAAAGTTGTCGACAGTCTCGAGATCGAGCTCGGTCTTGAACATGTAGATGGAGAAGCACGAGGTGGTGTAGGAGTCGTCTTCCATCAAGAGAGCGAGGTTGTCGATGCCGGTCATGGGATAGACGGGAGGCTTGTTGGGAGAGCCTTTGCCGAGCTTGGGGGTCTCTCCATAGGCTGCGCGAATATGACGCTCTCGAGCTTCTTGTGTCTGGTCGGCAGATGGCAACGTGGGTTCTTGTCCCTTGCGAAAGGCAGCACCTTGCGCAGCAGCTGTACCCGCTCGAGGCTTCTTCTCGCTGACATCTTCCCGCTCGTGCTCGTCCTCGTGTTGACGCTGGTCGGCGTAGCGTCTCGAAGTGCGACGAGAAGATGTGCGAAGGTGATCATCTTCGAGAGCACGGTGGGATGAACGAGGCGACTCGTGATTGCTGACACGGCGAGAAGAGCGGCGAGAGCTTTTGTGTTGCTGAGGGTGAGATCGGCCGACTTCACGATCGGCAGCTGCCCGAAGAGCAGCACCCTGCTCGGCGGCGGTGCCTCGGCCGTGTGCGGGCTGAGCACGGTCCATGGAAGCGCGTGCGTTGGTCATGTCGGATTGGGCCAAAGCGAGGACTGCGGACCGCGATGCTGCGTTACGAACCGAGTGGGAAGGCGAACTGATCGAGGATCGGATCAGCGATGGAGTGGGCGCGTTGCTTTCAAGGTCGTCTGGCTGAGGATCGGAGCCGGTACCTTCGTCTTCCGAGTTGGGATGCGATTCGAGGTAGGCGAGCTTGACCTGTGTGCTTGTGCGTGGTGTGCCGAACTCTTCCTCGATGGCTTGTATGGAAGAGTGGTGAGAGGTGGGAGGAGGGCGATACTTGTGGGCGCGATCGAAGGTAGGCGTGGTAGGTGAAGTGGATGATGACCTGAATGGATGTGGGAGAGAAAACTTCATCCTCGTCACTGCGATGAGTGTGACTTGAAGATATAGCTTCTGCTGCTGCGGATGCTGCCGATCGGCGTAGGCTGAGTTGGAAAGGCAGCGAGACTGCTGCTTTCACACCTCGACTTGCTCTTGCCTCGGATGGTCCGCGTTCGGCCCCTTCCGGCTAGCAGGCTGAGGCAGACTGGCTGGATTCGGATGAGCCGATCCGCTGGTGTGGAGGCGTGAGAATTTTAGGCTCTTGATGGAAAGCCAGAACCGGCGCTTCAATGCAAGCCAAGGGCCGACAATCGAAATCTGAGCTTGAAAAAGTCAAGGCAGGATTGGGTCACAAGACGGGCATGCAGGCTCGCGAGCTCTAGCGTCGATCCAAAGAGAGGCGCGTGGACGGCAAAGGGACTTCGAATCGTGGCTGGCGGATCGACAGTTGTCAAGAACAATGACGAAAAGCGTTCTTCCTGGCTGACGAAACCAAAATTTTCCTTTTTTTTTTTTTCCTTTGGATTTCTCGAGTCGGATTTTCTGAGCCGGTGCGATTCGCGTCTGGCTGCTCTCTCGGTGGGAACCGTTTCTTGCCAAGTTGCGAGGTGAGACAAGAGACGATTGCTGAGCTATGCCGAGCCCGTGAGCAGCAGATAAGTTGTATGACCGACTTGTCCGAGTTGCAGGAGTAGGGATATGAGATGCGTTGCGGTCTGCCAAGAACGATGCTGGAGCTCTGCAGGGTGTGTGAGTGTGAAAAGGTGCTGGCTGTGTCGGTCTTGGCTCTGATCTTGGCGTCGAATACGGTTTGAAAGCAGAGCAAGAAGGGCAAAGGTCGAGCTGCAGATGAAGGATAGATGACAGAGAAGGGACAGGGTTACGCCTGTAACGTCGATCTAGCTCCTTGTTATATGCTCTAGCGTTCTTAGTAGGTCGGGTCGGTGGCAGCAGGTGGGAACTGAGCAGCACACGCAACTCAGCATCGCAAAGAGTATTCACATGCCGACGGGCTGGGACCTTTGACAGCACATAGATAGATAGGGCCTTCTGTCGGAAGAACAATAGAGGAAAACGTTTTCATCTGCCAATCTTGTTTTACTGAAGGCTGAGTTAGTCTTGCTGAGCTCGCATCATGCCCACTTGGCATCACGTTGTCACAGCAAGCGTGCCGAGTCCGATCGTCGGCTGCGACAAAGTTAAACCGAAGATCTTGGTGCCTCGGTGCTGCCCGTCAATGGTCAAGCGATCAACGCTAAGCGAGGCGAGTCAGCGGTAGAAGCGCCTGTCAGCGTCTTCTCAGGGTGCAGAAGCCATGCTCCGTTGTGAAAGCTTTCATCGGACCATCTTCTTGGATCCTTGTTTTCCCTCTCCCCTGACGCAAGATTGTCTTCATCATGGCAACCAGCAAATCCCTTGCATGAACAGCGGCTTCTGTAGCTCTTTCCTTGATACTCGGCATCAGCCCACGCGCAGTGGGAGATAAGATGACACGGTGGGAGCATGGTAGGTGGGCTGATTTGCGCTATCCACTCGGGCTGATACCAAACCCATCTGAGCTTGGGGTCATGAGGTTTGTTGATTGCCTGCCGCGTATCGACGAGGCACACGCTTTGCTATCTGAGCGTCGCTAAGGTGTCAGCGCAGCAGTGCATGCATCATGCATCATGGCGTTAAGTGGTCACCCTGGAAACGGAAACGTCTCGGAGAATTCTTTCTGCTTCTTTGTCTTTTTCGAGTGGTACGCACCGGTCTTTTGTTTCTTACTGCGGCTCACAAGGGACAGACCGCATCTTGGATTCATCATCACCTTAGCTGACATGCTACGATAATGGCTCGGACGCGACTCGCGGCTCTACGGGCACTGCGTCTTTGCGATTGGTGTCGGATGCTGCCACGTCAGCTTTGCTGATTGATGGCGATGACAAGATACGAACAACGTGTCTCAGCTTTCGTCTGCGAAGCTATAGCTCACAGGTCCGTGAATCCCTGGCCGCGCGATACGCAGACCGAAACTTTCGAGGAGCATCGAGCGAGAGAATAGGGGCCAGTCCACGCCTGAAAAGGGTCGGACGATCGATACGATTTCCACACCTTATTTTTTGACAACCCTAAAGCTTTGCGAGGATGACGAGCGATGTGCTGAGTCGAGATCACGACGCATGCTCGCTTTTCACGGACTCGAATCGCAAGCGAAGCTGCCATGTCGCACGCGGCCAGCTGCAAAGCCAACTCGAGTGGACCCTGAATGATGCGAACCAAAGCGCTGTCATGCCGCAGGTCGGTAGAACAAAAGACTCGTTGCTGCAGATCTCACGAGCTCTGCCCCTGTCAAGATCGCGAGCTCTGCTCGAAATTTTGCCTTTGGAAACGTGAAAAAATTCTCCGTAAGCGAACATCGGAGAGTTTTTATTTTCGCGCCTGTCAAAAGCGTCCAAACGTCGTACCAAATTTTGGCTCTGCGAAACAGTCGATCCTCGGCTGCCCTGTTTCCTCAGCTTGGATTGGACCGCTTCGGCGAGTCTTTCCGAAGATCTAGCCCATGAACAGTGAGGACGGAGCGTGTTCGAATTGGATCAGACTGCAGTGAGCGGCACTGTCGGCGGCATGCTACTGACGGGAGCTTCTGTAATGGCTCGAACCTCTCGCCTTATCATAGTGTCCTTACACACGCCAACGAAGCGCCTTTACCGCCTGCGGAAACGGCCCGTGGCTTTCAGGGGACGATGCTTCATCTCAGTTCAAGTATCCGTGTGTGCCGAAAATATCAGCTTCGACACGGCAAGGTCAAGATGGAACGTCATAGCATGGCACCTAGTCGACCAGAACATTCGCCTTGCAAAGAAAAACCTGTGGCTGTGTCTTGAACGACGATCGGCGCGCGCCAGCATGCCGAGCCGGACCGACTGGGACCGATGTACATCGTAACGGTCAAATCTTTGCACCGGGAGATGGCCCTCTGTTAAGGCTGGGTGTTATCGTGATGTTTGCCTCGTGAAACGTCGGCATGAAGCATACCCTCGTGCCAAGAACAACACGGACTACTCCCGCATCCTGACCTGATGGCAACTGATAGCATAGCTCCATCACCAAAAATAGCAGCCGATACAGGAGTAACATCGGCCAAGAAGCTCGGTCGGCCTCGATCTTGGGTCAGGCGCCGAGCATGTTTCAAACCTGACCACGAGCGGTGCGGCTTGTCAGGGTCCAGCTAGGCACAGCGAATTTGGGGGTTTGCCGGTTGAGCGTGAAAAGCGTCAGAAATTCGAGCATCAACAGAATTCAAGGTCTAACAGTATCCGATATCGGAGATAAAGAAGAAGATCGGCAGATCGTCGGCGAACTGCCGCCTCCACCCCCGCTCAACGGCGAGCTCGGGCGACTGCTATGCTCGGGCCAACCCCCTCCTCGGTCACGTTTGCTGGAGGTCCCTCTCGCTCACCATCTTTCTACACATCAGCCTCAACAATGTCGAAACCGGAACTGCTCCTCCAGGTCGTCACCGACGTCATCTGCCCCTGGTGCTTTGTCGGCTCTCGACGGCTCAAAGCCTTTCTTCAATCGGATGACTACCGCACCCAAATCGAGCCTCACGTCCAACTCGTACTCCGTATCGAGCCGTATATTCTCGACCCTCGCCTACCAGCCTCGACATTCGATACGCCGGAGAAGTACTACGACGCGGTCGAACGGACGGCGTATGAGAAGAACACGCCTCCCACCAAGAAGTTCTACTACGGCTCCAAGTTTGGGGGCAACCTCGATGCGTTCGACGCAAAGATCTCGACAGCAGCGGAGGAACTAGGTATGCCGAAATTCGACTGGACGAGCGAGGCGAAGGTAGGGGCGACGTGGAATGCGCATAGGCTGGTATTAAGGGCGAGTCAGCGAGATGAGAAGGAGGGGGAGAAGGGGGTAAATTCGTTGCAGGTGAGATTGATGGATAGGCTGTACGAGGATTTCCACGCCAAGAGCAGGGACATGTCGGACAACGAGTACCTCGCAGGCGTCGCAAAAGAGTTCTCGCTGTTTGAGTCGGAGGAAGCAGCGAAGAAGTGGTTGGAATCGGACGACCTCGAGTACGAGCTAGGCAACAAACTCCAACAGGCTGATATGAACGGTGTTCAGAGTATCCCGTTCTACATTGTCAATGTAAGTGCTCCATCTGATGGCGATAGTGGAAGCGATCAGGACACTGACCATCGACCTCTCTGTGCGGATACCTTTTACAGGACGGTGCCGACCACATGAGCGAGACCGGCTCGCACCAATCTTTCCTCAAGATGATGCAGATGGCGGTCGCACCCTACGTCCGCTAGCGACGAGCTCTGCAACATCCGGCGCATTGTCTGATACAGCTTCTTCTGGGAACAACTCCACCGACTGTAACTGTCTCTAGTGCTGTGCCTGTCAATCCCCGTGAGAAGGCGAGTATTCGGTGGTCGATGGAGTGTTCGTTCCCACGCAATTGAGCTGTGCGGTTACCACACGAACAACACAAGCGCGGGAAGAGAAGGGAAAATCCTTGCAGCTGCACAACGGCGTGAAAGCGGGGACATGCATGGCGCTTCAGGCTGGACCCTGTAACGGCTTCCTAGAGCACCGCTTCCCCATTCGAGTTCTCCCAGATCGTGAGAGATATATAGAAAGCTCATCCTTCTTTGCTTCTGTCTCGCACCTTGAGACCTCCATTTGCGTCCCTCAGCTTCGGCTTTCAAGCATCGTCCCAAGTCATTGCCTCGTATTGCCACGTAGAAAGCCAAGATGTCGACCACCTCCACCCCGCCGTCGGTCTTCGACACGCACTGCGACGGGCCCGGTCTGCACCCTGCCACCGTGCCCTGGTCCCATCGCTACTGCAAATACCGCCAGTACTTCGGTGACATCTACACCACCCTCACCTTCCCAGACCCCACATCGGCCGATTACGACTGCACTGGCCGCACCGTGATCATCTCTGGCTCCAATTCGGGCATCGGTAAGCAGGCGGCGATCTTCTTCGCCTCTGCCGGTGCCAACGTCGTCATGGCCTGTCGACTCACGGCGACGCACGAGCAGGATCCTGAAGAAGCTCGGAAGGATGTCGTCAAGGAGGCGGGGGTGGAGGATAAGATGGTGGAGCTGTGGGAGATTGACTGTTCGTCACTTGCCAATGTGGAGCGGTTTGGAAAGCGCTGGCGGGAGAGTGGGAGGACGTGCGATATCCTCGTCAACAACGCCGGCCTGAGCGCTGGAAAGAGACGCATCACGGATGAAGGCTTCGAACTCACCCACGCAATCAACTTCCTCTCGCACGTCCTCCTCACTCTCTACATCCTGCCGACGATGAAGAAGAGCATCGCACCGCGAATCATCAACACATGCTCGATCTTTCACAGCGGTGGTAACCTCGATTTTGCCAATATGGACAACGAGAAGAAGACCGATATGGGACCTGGATGCGTGCAGGCGTATTGCGACTCGAAGCTGTGGTTCCTCATGTGGAGCGTTGAACTCCAAGAACGTCTCTCGCGCTCCGACGACTATCGCCACGTCATTGCTCACGGTATCCACCCCGGATTTGTGGGGAGCAACATCTGGCACAACCCCGACAGCGTAGCTGCACGACACGTCAAGTGGATCGTCAACAAGCTCGTAACTCGCTTCTCCATCACGTCCAAACAGGGCAGTTATGCGATCATTCACGCTGCTCTATCGCCAGAGTTGGGTCTGCCACTGAAGCTCGTCAAGAGCGGGGCCGAGTTGGAGAGCGGGGAGAGCGCAAAGTGGGGCGCAAAGTTTGTCAATAGGAACATTGCAGATGCGACTAGGAGGCCCGAGGTGGATGATGTGCTGGCTAGGTCGAGGTTGTGGCAGAGGGCGATGGAGGATGTAAAGGCCGAGAAGAGGGGGTTGGGCAATGACCTGCCGGGTCATCTGGAGAGCGTGAAGCTCATGGGTGGGTCTTCAAAGTAATCCGCTCTCGTCACACATGCAACCAACAATGCTTGATCATGCTTTGAAAAGTTCGATTAGTAAAAGTACATTGTGCACTGCCAACGAGCGGCGCGACGACGTCGACAAGAACACCTTGAGGATCAGAGTCTATGAGGGTCTATGATATGCTAGTTCTATTAGATGCGTGAGTGAAGGGGTATCAGCAAATGTATTGGCTGCCAAAGTAAGTAACGCTCTCACGCCACGAGTCGGCCTCTTCCGACCAGACGCGCTCCAGCACGTCAAAGGCCGTAGTGGGGCCCACGGTGCCTTTCCACTGCGAACGTCGAACGAAGGTGCGGACCTGGTCCCGCTCGGCATCGCCCTGCGCGTACGATCCGAAGACGATGGCAGGCCACATGAGGCCCTGTTCGAGCTTGTCGGGGATGGCGCCGAGCAGGGCGATGCTTCGCGCTACGAGCTCGCGAACGGCAAGACTCGATGCTGGACGGTTGAAGACGCTGACGTACAGATCGATGAGCAGAGCGTTGCGGTAGAGATGGTTGCCGAGACGTAGGCGGTTGACGGTACGTTTCTGCTCGCGAGCCGTCGAGGACGAGAAGAGGGCGCCAGACTTGAAGGGCGTGGTGACAGGAGCGGTGGACTTGGCGCCGTTCTTGGGATCGCATTGCTCGCTCATCATGGCTTCTGCTGCGGCGATGTCGTCCTCGTCAAGCTGTCCTTTGATACTCTTCAGCACCAGCAACTGCTCTGCTTCGTTCAAAGTACGCGCAGCACCCTTCCAGAAGGTGCTAGCCTCCAGATCGCCAACCACCAGGCCGAGCTCTTCCCTCAGCGCAAGACTGTCAAGCGCTGCGCTTCCATCTTCGGCCTGACTGCGGCTGCTCTTGCGGTTGCCGTAGGCTGCCTCTTCAGCGCGCTTGAACTTGCGCATCGTGTCGAGCGTCTCGATGACCAGTTCGAGCGTCACCATCGAGACGCTGTACGTCGACTCTGCGACCGTGGAGCGGGCCTGATCAAAGATGGCTGCATCGGACTCGCTCCAGTTGTAAGGCAGCAGCCTCTTCAATCGAGCCGGATTGTAGTCCCAGTCGGTGACCGCAGTGTACTGAGAGAGGCAACACTCGTAGACGCCGACAACGGTGCCGAGGAAGAGGAGCTTGCCATAGTTGGTCAGATGCTCGGGTGATACGATGGGTGGATCTTCGGGATATCCGACGATGGCTTCACCGCTGACCGAGGGGAAGAGACGCTGCGACGAGATGTGCTCGACGGCCTCCGTGAGGAACTGTTCGCCTTGATTGAAGTACGAAGGCAGCATCAGCGACTTGCCAATCGAGCTGCACGCCATGACGAGCAACATCATGGTCGCAGCGTTGCTTCCGGGTGGCAATTCATCGCCGTTGGCGCTCGAGTTGGTCTCGATGACGGAGAAACGACGACGGCGACTCGGCTGCTGCACGTGTTGTTGTTGCTGCTGCTGAAGAGCTTTGACGGCGGCCAAATGATGTCGACTGGCTGCGTCCATCAGACACTCTTGGCTCGTGTTTGCGAGCGCTTCAGGAGCGTCGACGTCGACGTCGTGAGGGTCGGAATACTTGCGAGCGCTGGCTTGCAGCGTAGCGAGCAAAGCTGCGAGAGCATGAGCCATCGCGCGACCCTGATCCATGCCAGCCACAGCTTGCAGCATGCCAAAGTAGGCATAGGCACCCTTGTTTGGCTGAGTCATGACAAAGCGAGCTAGCGAAGGGACAGCGGCCATGAACTCTTCTGGATCAGGATCACTGGAGGCGTAGTCGAGCACAAGCTTGTGACGCGGCAGCGACGTATTCGAAGGACGCCGTCGCGTTGGAGTGGATGGTGCTTCGAACTGTGCGTCAGCTTCATCGGCTCGGAGAGAGCCGGATGTAGAGGAGATCGACGTGCGGCCGGGAGGAAAGGAACTGGAAGTTGGGATGCGCGAGTGAGTCGCCGCTGGCTCGGAAGCGGCGAAACCTTCGGAGGCGTTGCTGCGACTGTTGGACATGATGGGGCTGGCTCGATGGGTGGGCGACGTGTCGGCAGAGCGATTTGCGAACACGGGCGAGGCCATGGAGCGATGCGAAGGAGGCGAAACGCCGTTGATGGGCGGGAGCGAGGCAGAGGCGGCCATGGCGGCAGAGTTGGGCTGGTGAGGCGAGATGGGAGGCAGCTGATCGCGAGTCTTGGCTTTGCTGCTCGTGTGACTGTGATTCGAGGCTATACGGTGATGAGCGTCAAAGGTGTGGCGAGCGCGAGCATCTTGATACGCCATGTTGGGCGAGGTGGATGATGCGGAGGCCGAGTAGTCATCGTAGCGTGGACGTTTGAAGACGTGCTGCTGCGAAGTGTAATCCCAATCGGCTGCTGCGCTGGCCGAAAGTGGCGGTGGAGGGTATTGCAACTGCGACAGGTGCGCCTGCGGATGGCCATGCGACGGCGGCGGGTAGGGATGATGAGCAGGCTGCGGCGCCGTGGGCGAGAGTCGGGGAGGTGGAAGCTGCCTCTGCGGCTGGTAATCTGGATGCTGTTGATGTGCTGGACCCTGATGATCTGGCGACGCTGCGTACGGATGCTGCTGGAACGGAGGGAATTGGCTGCGACGCACTAGATGCTGAGGTGTATAGCTCGAAGTCGAGGAAGAGCGGGAGAGCATGGGAGTTGCGTGCATGGACAAGCTGTTGGGGTACGACGACGATGAGCTGATGGGTGGGGAAGCATAGTCGACGGCAGCGTTTGCGTCCATGTAGGTCTCGGAGTTGACGTCAGGATAGCGACAGCCCTCACCGGCGCGGATGCAGCGAGTGCAATGAGGACGGAGCTCGTCGCACTTCTTCTTCTTTGAGCGACAGTTCCAGCATCCTGCTTTGGAGCGGCGAAAGAGCTGGCGCCTTGCTGAAGTGGTCATGCGAGCAGAGGAAGGGGCGCCTGCCGCGACCTTGGCGAGAACGAGGAGCGAAATGGGGGCGTTGAGCGCTCAGACGAGTCGACGCCTGAATGAGTCGGCGGCTGAGCGCGGAAAGGACGGCCGATTGCAGTAATATGGGCTTGGTTGTGTTGCAATGGTGACGAGAGTATGTGCTCGCTGCAGGAAAGATGCTGGCAAGGATGATGGTGAAGAGGGTAGGTCGATAGTGTTGAACGAGATCAGGAAGGAGTGATCGTAGGGAGGGAGGCTCTGGATGGCGAAGGCGGGAGCGGATCTGTGGATTTGGAAGGCCGTGGCTGAGACGAAAGTCCGATTGCAGCGACACGAGGATGGGTCTGGGTGAGCACGCGGGCTGTCGCGCGCCTAGACGGAGCGACGGGCGAGAGGAAAAGGTCGGACCGACAGAGTGTCGAGAGCGGCAAGGTGAGACGAGGCCAGGTGGCGATGTCTTAGACGAGGAAGATGGAGGGAGGAGACGAAAGAAAGAGACAGAGGCCAAGCAGAATGGTAATGATGATCCGGGACACAAAAGACGGTCACCGTAGGCGAGCGGCTCAGCAGCAGCAGCTTTGCATGAGAGCGAGCAAGGAGCGGAGTGTCAAAGTGTGACGAGGGACAAGGAGGAGCAGCAGCAGCAGCAGCAGCGAGAAGAAGAGCTGAGCTGCAGATGGACGCATGGAAGCAGGAGACCGGGTTTTGTTTGTGGCTGATCAATCGCGTCAAGCGAGGATGCAGCTGGTGAAGAATAAGGTTGCAAAGAGGTCTGGAGGGAAGGAAGAGGATGAGCTGGCGTCGTGTTCGAGGTGGATGCCGAGCGCTCTCTGTCTTGGATCAGCAAGCCGTGCATCAGCGCTGCAGAAGTGCCAAAGCTCGGGATGCTGTGCTGTGATGTGCTGTGCTTGGTGGGAGATGAAGAAGCAGAAAGAGGGGGTCTGGATGACGAACAACCTCTTGGACTCAGCTCAGCACAAACTGGAACCGCACCCAGACATGCAACACCAGCAGCTCATTAAAAATCTAAAACGGCATGGCGACGTCTGCCTCTTTGTGACTCTTGGCTCGGCAAGGTGCCTCTTTCGTTTGATCGCCTTTATCGTCACAGCCAGCCTTCTCATGACACTTTCGGTCTCGCAACCTTGCCGAAGAGTGACCAAGCAAACCCTGGCTGATCGGGATGGAGCGACGCAAAGGGATGGCCGAAGAACCCATAATTCATTTCGAAACAATTCATCTACGGGCTCAAGGCTGAAGGGAACAAACAAATGGGAAAAGGGGGGGCAGCGAGGTACAGTAAGGGTGTATGTAGCCAGACAGGATCTTCACTCGGCTAAGCACCCCCTTTTTTTAGGCATTGAATTCATCAGCCCTTGGTAGAGAGGGGGAGAGAGGGTGCCGAGGGCGGCTACTTTGTACACCGACCAATTCTGAGACAAAGAGACAATGGGCTCTGATGCTCAATTACCGGCAACCGCGCGCCTTTGTTTCATCGTCAGGCTGGTCATGTCAAAACAAAAAAAAAAGAGACGCAAGCGAGTGTTTGCATCGAAAACAGATCTCAGACATTTGGGCGTGACACAGCTCGTCTTTGAGGCAAGGCGGCGACTAGGTTAGCCCTACATGGCCTTTTGCTTGTCATTGGTCGTTCGTCTCGCTCCAGCCCTCCCTCTCCCCCTCCTTGGTGGGCATAGTTCTGTTATGGAGCGTCTGTGATCGGCAGCGCAGAATCCTCGATTAGGCGAGACCTGATGCAGGCGTTTGCACAGGTGATCGCACCTGCCGCGTTCCTCTGACCTCGGTGTCTATAGATAAGTGTACCCAATGTCGCTTCAGGATGATCAGCAAAGAGGCAAGGCAGCTACTTTCAAAGCAAGCCATCAAGCGGTGCAGCCTCTTCATGAGCCCTGTCAAGCCTGCTCAGCTGTTCGGATTGGCCGACCCGGGGCATGCAGAAGTTGCTTCTTCAAACAGCCCAGGCCCACCGTTGCCCCTTCTCTTGATCAATTGACTGTGAGTCGGTGGAAGTGTCTCTTGGCGTATCGGCTCATCCCACTGTGTCAGACGTGTCGATGGCATCGTCGGCGAGTCCCCGAAGCTGTCTTTGGTCTCTGCGTTGGTTGCCACGCCACCTTCTCAGGCTGGGGGATCGTCGGTTCTGATCCGACATGAATCCAGAGCTCTGCTTTCGGCTTTCCCGCTAAATCATGGCCTCAATCTCACTCTATCACATCAGCGAGAGTCTGCTTTAGGCTTGTCTTGGCTGATTCGACTTCATTCATGGCCGACTTTGGCGCTTGAAACAGCTACGCCGACTTAGCGGGCCAACCCGAGATGAGAGATGAAGTGGTGGCGTTAGCGAACCCACTCTAAGCTCACATCTTCCGACTGAACATGGACGTGCGTGGCTCATCGTCGCTCTGTCACGCACCCTTTGGCAACCTCAATCACACACATCTCGGATGACCCTTGTCGGCGAGGCCAGGCCGAGCCCACATCAAGCTACGTAAAGTGCAGCTCATCATCACACTTTGACGCCTCCCTGAGAGCCAAATTAGCTCCCAAGAGGGTTTTGGTCGGCACACCCGGAATCCAGAGTCGAAGGGGGCACAAGACGAGAGAAAGGGTCGAAAAAGGTACGCGCACGAATTTCAATGCCCGCTCGCCCTCCTTGGAGAGAGCAGCTGAGCAGCTGAGCAATTGGGAAGCGCGAAAATTTCCTAGAGAATGCGAAACTGAGACATGTTTTTTGTCTTTGATTTGCCGCCTGGAGAGCCCAGATCGATCTCTCTCTCTCTCTCTCTCTCTCTCTCTTTCTCTCTCTCTCTCTCTCTCTCCCTTGCCTCGCATTTTGCCCCCTCCTCGTCGACTCGGCCTTCTTCACAATCGAGCCGCCGCCGCCAACACCCTCTCGCCTCACCTCGCCAATGCCTCGTTAGGCCCATCGCTTCGCCCCATTGGCTGTCTCGGTCGCATCGGTCTCTTGGACGCCGTGGTCCCCCATCTCTCTCCGAGCACGACAGCGATCGACCATTCGGTCCGCTCTATCTCGCGATCACGTCTTCATTTCATGGTTGCCCCACTGCGTCCGGTCCGAAAGGGATAGCAGACAATGACAACAGCCACGTTTGAAGCGGATGACGAGGTTCCCCAAGTTGACCGGCCGCCAGCTTAGCAAAGGGGGCGAGGCCATTGTTCTCATCGTGGACGACTTAGCACAATTGCTCCCTCGCGGCCCTCGTGGGAATGCGCTGAACTCCACGGACCATACACATCGCTTGGCTCACGAGCGCTCAAGGTACGCATCCAAACGCGGCAAGATCCGTACGAATGCTGGTGCCGAGTCGCTTCCCCTCTGTACGAGCCGCGCTTTCGCCTTGACAATAGCTCAGCGGCACAGAGGCTGCACGTCGGCCTCTCACAAGGCGTCAACGCTCCAATTCTGCTCCCAAGGCACACGGTTCAAAGCTTCCTGCAGACGTCCTTTCAAACTCCGCCTTCCCCTGCCTCCTTAGACCATCTACAAAGACGGGCACGAGTTCATCAACGATCTCTCGTCACAATACATGCACATTTACGACACGAGCTTGGTAGAAGGGTGTGAGCTAGCTTCTGCCACGGCAGCGGCCATCAAGTCTTCCATGGCGTTCTTCGCCAAGGATCTTGCTCTTCAGTCTTTTATCGCATCTGTCAGTGGCCATCACGGATCACTCTGTGACATTGTGGCGCGTCCCTTCTCTACGTCTGCATGAAACGGAAGCTGGGTAGCCGTATTCCGTAAACTCCGCTCGCCACCCTAGGGCTCCACATCATTACGAGCATGCCCGCTGTTCCTGACTTGAAAGTCCGCCAGACCCATCTCCCCAACGTCATTCCCTCTTCCCGTCGCGACGACACGGGCCACTCCACAGGACGCATCATGTCCATGGAGCTGAGAGCATAGGTGCACGCGAACCTTGATCACACAATCAACATCTGGGTTCGGCCTTTGCGAAGTTCAAGGTTGACCGAGATCTCTTCCATGCCATCTACGCTGAATGGCAATGGGCTCCGACTTAGGAATCAGGGACGCTCTCGCACGACCATAGACGGCATTGCGTGCTGCCACCGGCCAAGCAGCGATCTCGTCGAGGTGGCCGGTGCGGACCTTGGCGATCAACGATCCGTACTTTCAGCATGTAGCATCAAATGCCTCTGCAAACGTTCCAGACCGAGTCAGTTGACCGTCGTGACACGGTGCTGCCCTTCTATCAAGCTTGACCGGCTCGCCGTTGCACTAACTAAGCTACTTCCGACCCATGCGAGCACGTCGCTCCGGATTCCGGCGCTTGCACAAAGTGCGATCCAAGAGGCAGCCGGGTCGTCGGCGCTCTTCATCGAAGCTCCTGGTTGCCGGGTTCTCGCCTCGCCCAAAGGCGATCTTCGCATGAATGGGCGTGCAATCTGCTCCGTTCTGTGGCTTCTTCCTCCCTTTCTCCTTCCGATCTTCATTGCGAACAAGACTGCGAACGCGCGAGTCATAATGGAAGCGCAGGACTGGACTTGGCAAAGCCTACCATCTTTGCTTACCGTAGCTCCACGCTCAACGTTGCCGATCTCTCGATATGCGATCCCACATCAATCGGCTGTTCGTGTGCGGCTCCCAGAATTGTGGCGCTGCCTCGGTAGCCGAAGGAGTAGCCGCCTTCGCCTAAAATTGATTGTTGACAAGCGTCAGGCGGCGCGCCACATGAACCGAGAATCGGCAGGTCTCTTCTCGGTGGCAAACAACCTTAAGCGATGTCGAGCGTTCTCGAAGACGATTTCCAGCCCAGGGTCTCGCTGTGTTGGCCGAATGAGAGCGAATCAGAAGGAGGCTAAACCTTGAGCTGTCTGTGTACCTTCCGAACGGCTGGTAGCACCTCCTGTTAGTTTCATGCAGCTGTTCTTCCCGTGATGGCCAGGCGATCTCGTCTATGCCGGGCTATGGTACATCCGTCTCGCTTCGGCGACCGCATGCTTTCAATTTAACTTCGCGTTGGAGATCATGCTGCTGCTCACCACAGCAAAAGGGCATCTCGGCATCTCCTCGGATCAACGCGTTGTTCGTCAGCCGCGTAAGGTGGACCCAAGTTTCTGGACGCTGACTCTCTCATGCCATGGAGCGCGGTTCTTTCCGATACACAACGAGCTCTTCGACCGGGCGCCCGCGGAACTGCTTCGTCCGAAGTTGGGCTTGTCATTCTCACATCCTCGAATTGTTTCGCGGGACTGTATCGATTTGATAATGTGGAACGCAATACCCTGATCGCCACGCCTGCTCACACCTTGTACACGCAAGCCCCGCCCGCCGGCTGCGTATCGAAGCAGGCATCCTCCAGCTGCTCCTTGGTCAACTCGGGGAACTTCTTGCCGTAGTACTGCGACCTCAAAGCCGAGATGAACACCTCGACCTTGGGTTTGGGCACCAGATGAACCGTGCATCCGCCCCATCCTGCACCTGTCAATCTGCTGCCCAAGCTGCCGTTGCGCTTCGCGATGTCGATGACCTGGTTCAGCTCGTCGCAGCTGCAGTTGTACAGGTCGCGCAGTGACGCTTGCGAGCCGTCCATCAGTGCCCCGAGCTGCTTATAGACCTCCTTGCCGTCGTCTGACTCGGAGGAAGGAGACTGATGCTGCTTGCAGAGCGCCTGGAACTGGAGCACGCGCAGAGCTTCGGTAAAGACGTGCTTGGATCGCTTGTACAGCTCAAACGCGTCGGCGCGGATGGGGAACGAGCTGAGGAACTCCTTGTCGAACTCGTCACCCGTGTAGCCGGTGAGCTTCTCCACTTCGGCGCGGGGAAGACCCGCTTTGAGGGTGGACGACGAGTAGAGCGCTTCGACCTTCTCCTCGAGCACCTTGATGCGAGCTGCCTCTTCGCCCGACTTGTCGAGCGTCTCTTTGACCGCAGAGCTGTTCTCGATCTCGTTCTGGATGTAACCACTTCCGCCGTTCTCGTTAAAGTAGGTCTCGAGCACGCCTCGAAGGTCCTTGCACGAAGCATCCTTGGCGCCGTTGAGACCGAGCGACTTTGCGAGCGCGCGAGCAGCCATACGCGTCTCCACCACGCGAAGGTTGTAGTTGACGGGACCGGTGACCTTCTTGTCCGATACGACGAGGGTGTTGACGATGACGAATGTGTGATCCGGTGTGCTTGGCGGGAGTCGCGTTGGCTGCACTGCCAGCGTCGGGAAGAACGAGATGTAGAGCGCGTGGTTGGGGATGCTGAAGATGGACGCCGACTGGTCCATACCACCGGAATTGACGCCGACGAGACGCTCCGATTCGATCGCCACCTCGGCCATCTCCTTCCTATCGATCAGCTCTCTTGCGCCGAACGCTTCGAGCACCACGATGCTGCTGCACGTCGTCATGGCCGCACTCGAGCTCAGACTGCTCTCTGGAGGAATAGTGCCGTCAACCAACACCTCGATCTTGACCGGCCTTTTGGCGTTCCTGTCGTCCAGCACCTCTTTCGGCAGATGCGAATGCAGCCCCTTAAAAGCGACCTTGAAGTAATTCGCCCATCGCTCATCGCCCTCGTTCAGCAACTCCACAACCTCAGTCGAATGATACTCCGATGCAAACTTGTTGACCGCAAATCGCTCCGTCGTGTTCTTCAGCACCACCTCGACCTGCTTCGCGGGAGAAGAGGCGTACGTCACCTTGGTAGCCATCAGGATATCCTTCTCGATCGCAGCGGGGAATACGGAGAAGCCGACGTAGTCGATGTGTTCGCCGATGAGGTTGACACGGCCAGGTGCGCGGGCGATGAAGTCGGGCTTGTCGCCAGAGAAGGCGGATGCGAATTTGCTGGCGAGCGTATCCCATCGCTTGCCGTTCTTGAGCACGCCGGCGGGCGAGTAGATCTGGTCGAGCGAGCCGACCAGCGGGACTGGGTCGCTTACTTTTTGCTTGGTTGCTGCCATCGTTGGTGCGTTTGGAGGATGTGAGCGGAGTGATGGTAAGAAGCAAGAGGGGAGCTGCTTAACAAGTACGATCGACGTCAGCGGAAGACAGACGACAAGGCTCGAACTCCACTTCACCGGCTGGCTGACCCGTGCACGGCGAATTTGGCTCAAAAAATTCAGCCTTGGATCGTCAGACACCGACGAAATCCGGCGGCGTCGAAAAGCTTCCTCCTCACTACGGCCTTCGACCCCGCTTTTTCATCAGCCAGAGTCACACGACGCTTGCACGCCCTCATTGCAGCACAGTCTACCACAGCCTTCACCGTGGATCTCGCAACGAGCCGTGCATTGCTTGCGATCGCAGCACCACGTGGCAGCACTCAACCAAACAGACTCTCCATCCCCGTCTCGAGCGTGCCGTCGCCCGTCCAGCCCGATCCAATCGTCTGCAAAATCCCCTCCCAGTCGAACATCGCCTGCCCCTCCGCCGCATTGCCCGTTGCTGCGAGACTCGCTGCAAACTGACCCGGTGAAGCAGCCATGAAATTGGCTGGATTGCTGCCGCTCAGGCTGTGGCCGTGGTGGCGCATCGGCGTAGCTGCGGCCGAGGATGCCTGCTGACCGGAGGGTAGACTGGTGTGAGGCGGGTTGGATCTGCCGTTGCCCGACGTGACGGGCGTGTGCGCTGTGCTGTTGCCTGCCGTTGAGCTGCCTTTTGTGTCGGGCGATTCGAGCGCTGTTGGGGTGAGGAGCCAGCCGTACGGGTCGATCGGGTTGGTAGTCGATCCGCCGGCGACGTTGGGTGTCGCACCCGTGCCCGGGCCGGCCGTCGAGGCAAACATCCCAGCGCCGTGGTCGAGTTGTCCTCCCATCCCACCGCCCATGCCGCCCATAGCACTCGGCGAACCAGCAGCGAGGTGATGCGAAGGCGGCAAATGCTGCATCCCCGCTGACCCAGCTGTATACCCGCCCGGCCCCTGCGTACTGTTGTTCGACATAGTCGGCGTACCCGGTAGACTGGTCGAGAGCAGCCTCAACGAGTCCGCCGCTTGCTTCTCCTGTTCCACCCTCGACACCGCTGCTGCACCCCTCCGCATTGGATCCTGCATGATCGTCGCGCGCATCGACCCTTTCGCCGCTGCCAGCTCTCCCTTGCTCCGCTTGGCCAACTCGCGCGGTAGGAACGGCTCCAACCTCGACACGAGCACCTCGATCACCATCTGCTCGCGCTCGGCAGATGCATCCACATTGCCCGCGTCAAAGTTGCGCCGGAGCTGCGTGATGAAGTTCTGCAGGTAGCCGATGCGCTCGTTGAGATCCGCAGTGTCGATCCTCTCCCCTAGGCTGAAACCGATAAGCAACGACATGCCGACCACAATGGCCGAGTTGAACAGGGCGTAGGCTCCACCGAACGACTGTGCCAGCTGCTCCTTTGAGAGGATCCGCGCGTATTCTTTGCGCAGACGAAGATCGTTGAGAGCTGTCTCGACGCACACGCGGCGGCTTTCGGGGAACGGGTGCTTGCCGTGTGTCGCTGGTCGCAACAGGTACGGTCGGTGGAGGAGCGATCGGTAGAAGCACACCTCGCCCAGGATGAGGTACCGGTAGAACGGCAACAGCGGATGATCCTGATCGAGACTCGTATCGGTCTTGGACTTGCCCGAGCTAGACCAGTTGGGCGCCAGATAGGGCGGAAGCGAATCGACAAACTCAGCGATCATATCTTCCACCTCGAGCACGCGGTAGTACGCCCTCGATGTGCGGCCCGAGGGACCTCTGCTAGCGGACCGCTCCTCGAAGCAGTGCGTGATGGCTTCGAGGCACGCGGTGAATCGGTTGCGCGCCAGGAGGTACGTCTGACAGGCGAATCCGAGCGGCTCGAGGTCTTCGCGTGTCGGCATCTCGGTGGTGTAAAAGGTAATCGTCAGCGGTCGGCCGAGGATGATGCTCCACTCGCGATCGTTGTGAATCACATGCGACCAGAGAATCCTCCTCGCCGCCACCTGCTCCTTGGGCAGTCCGAACGAGCTGCCGTCTCTATGCAGGCCCAGGTCGAGTGCGTCCCTGATCCACGACCCGATCTCGTGCCAACTCGCTCTCGTCACCCGAATGACGTCCAGGTAGCGTACCAGCACTCCATGTGCCCAGCACGAGTCCAAACTCGCCAAACCCAGCGTCTCGCACAGCACGAGCGCCTTCTTGGTCGCCCAGAAGAACGCATGCGACGTCGCCGACGACAGAGGCTGTACGATCGGCGGCACCGAACCGAGCGTCATGATGGCCAACACGAGCGCGACAAAGGGTAGCGTCTCGGCGTCCATTCGTACATCCGAGGGGCTGGGGACGCCGGCGACGAACTGGCGGAACCGGTCGCGGAGGGTCGCTTCGTGGATGGGTAGGCGCGCCCAGTTGTAGTGGGCAAAGTAGGCATCGAAGTAGCGCTCGCATTGATCGCGCGAGGGAAGCGTGGCGCGGATGGCCTGCACGTCGGCCGATGGGATGGGGAAGCCTCTTCGTGTGGGATTCGGGTGGATGTACGACAGCAGTGCTTGAGGAGCAACGTCTCCTGCGCCGGCTTCGGATTTCGACGGGGGTAGGCCGTTCTTGAGCTGCAACGGCACAGCTTCGAGCGCGGAAGTGCCCAGGAAGCCATCATTGTCGTCGAGATGCCCATCGGCGTGTCGGTCGGTTTCGTTTTCGTCAGGAACGTAGCTGGAGCGTCGTGAGATTTGATGATCCGCCTGGGCGCCGAAATCGTTGATAGCCCTCGAACTGCCTTCCTCGCCAAGCCGGAGCCTCACCGCCTTCTCCGCCAACGCAAGCCGCTGCTCAAGGTAGCTCGCGTCATTCAACGCCAGGATCCTCTCCAGCCGTGCGATCCTCGATGTGGTCCTCGCGAGGTCGTCGATCTTCCTGTCATCCCATCCGTCGTGATCGTCGTTGGCGAGTTTCGGGCGCTTCGCTGCTGGTGTACCGCTGCTGATGAGGTGAGCATCCGAAGTGCTCCTCGAAATGCTGTTCCTGTGCGGTGTTGCACCGTCCGACGGCGTCGGTGAGCCTCCAGCAGCTCGAGCGGATGGAGGAGGTACACATCGTTCGGGCAAGCGACGCTTGATGCAGTTGTTGCAGGGGAAGCGACGATCGCACTTCTGCTTGCGACGGAAGCATTCGACGCAGCTGTACTGCTCGCGAGGTCGTTTGGCGGACTTTTTGTCGTCCTTGC
This sequence comes from Pseudozyma pruni, assembly GCA_023212685.1. Classification (NCBI taxonomy): domain Eukaryota; kingdom Fungi; phylum Basidiomycota; class Ustilaginomycetes; order Ustilaginales; family Ustilaginaceae; genus Pseudozyma; species Pseudozyma pruni. The sequence continues at coordinate 82,895 of JALBYD010000045.1, forward strand.
TTTCGTCCTGAAGCTTGGAGGTGGATGGCTGCCGGTCGGTCGAGGCGTCGGCTTTGATGGTCGAGCTGTCCGAGCGCTCGTTCTTTGGCCGTGATGGCGAGGAGGTGGGTGGATATGCTTGCATATTGGCTATGCTGCAGTGGGATGATGCTCAGGCTGGAGTTGCGTAGCTGCGGGCGCTGGACGGCATTCCAGATGCTGGGTCTCTGAATGGATGCTTGTCCTTGAGATGAAGTGTCGCAGTGAGGGCCGATAGTGCCTGCGCCTCGAAGCTAAGAGAGCTCCGCGAACGGATGTGTGCAGCTGGGAGGGCAGCAAGGAAAGCTCGATGAGCTGGATGGTGTCAAAGCACGGGGTCTTATGTTGATGAGATGGAGAGAGTGATACGGCGGAAGGAAGAAGTGCGGGGTGGGAGAAGAGAACTGTGCATCGGCTCTGTTCAGGCCGAGAAGGAAATTTGACAGGCTATCAGACCGGCAGCGGATTCCTCCTCGTTTTCCGTCTAACCGCAGGAAGGGCTGCTTGGTCTGCTGACCGCGTGTCTTCGCGGCTTGAGATTTTTGCAGCCTCAATTTTCTGTACCTTTTTCATTTGCCTGACGATAAGAGGGATTCTCGCTCAGGCACAACATTTCAGCCATCGACGTCTCATGATTGCGATCCTCCCTTCTGCGTCACCGAGGCATCACACGCTTTAAAGGTCACATTGATTCATTGCTGATGACTGCTAATCGCTACTGGACATGTCGTAACCACGGCTGACGTAGATGCTTGAATGCGTCAAGTGCTCACTGACGCGTGGTAACGGACTCGGCGTCCTCGTTGTCCTCCTTCTTGACCTCGCCGCGCACAAGGTAATCGTGGTCCTGTTGATGCTCGGTGAGCAGGTCCGCGATCTGCTGAACGCGTTCGGGCCTCATGCGGTCCTCCTCCTTGATGATGTGGTCGGGACCGAGGCATGCAATGACAGCGGCACTGAGACGCGCCATGTCCATAAGATCGGTGCGCATCATCTCGCCAAGGCGCTCGATGAACCAGGGGAGGTCGAAAGCGCTGTCGCGCTCGATGTTGTTGAAACGGCCGTGCGTGTGTTGCTGCACGGCCTTGGCGTAATCCGGATGTTCGGGAGCCAGGTTGAGGTCGTGGATTGGCTGCCAGCTGGACTCCAGCACGCTCCACTCCTCGTCCGTGTACTGCCTGCACGGGCACTCCATATCGTAACAGGTGACGCACCTGTTCTGTTCGCCTGGGAAGAGCTGAGAGTCGGGGCGGAGGCACCTGATGTTCAGGACGTAGCATTTCTTGCACGGCTTTGGGTTGACGTTGTCCTGCCAGTAGATGGCGGTCAACCTAACCTTGGTCCGATTCCGAAACGTCTTCTTCCTCTGAGCCATCTGTGACGGCGTAAGATCCTTCAACACCACATGCGGATAAAGGCCGGACGAAAGCATCTCCTTGAGCTCCCACACGTTGGGGTGGTTGTCGACATAGTCCCTCACCTCGCGCGTGGCCTCGCCCTTCTTGTAGGTCTTTGCAGATGGGCTGCGCTTGACTCCTTCGAACTGGATGTCGGGGACCTTGAGGGGGGCGAGAGCTTGATCAGGCTCAGAGGTTGACGCATCGTTGGCGGCGACCTGCGTGTCGGCCGGGATGAAGTCGCCGTCCTCTGTCTTGAAGCCTATAACCTTTGTGTAGCCGGTCGGGGTTCGCACCATCATGTGCATCTTGGCCTTGGCATGGCGTGCCACCGGAATGGGCTCGAGGTTGGCAAGGGCATCGTCGTAGCTCAAGAAGGGACGGATCTGACCAGTGGGCACATCGTCGTTGTCATCAAACTCATCCACCCACTCATCATCGTCGCCAAGATTGGAGCCGAAGTGGGTCTGAGCTAGAGCCGGGGGAGGGGGAGGAGGCAGGGGAGCCTCTGCCGCAGCTCGGCAAAGAGATGTGAGCCGGGGCTGGCTGAGGAGGAGGCTCGGGGCAACGGATGAGGCCCTCCCAACGTTAGCGGAGGCAGGAGTGTTGGCTCGTGGCGTCATGCGGGCGTTTGACTCGTAACGGTCCAGGCGACGTACCGCAGTAGAGTTGCTGATGGAGAGGTTGCGAGGGCGTGCGGCCTCGTCAGGCGGGTGATGGACGCTGTGCAGACTAAGTGCATCCTCGGCGAGAGTGGATGAACGTGCAGACGACGCTGTGGTGGCGTGATGTCGCCTGTCGTCAGGGCGAGCATGGGCGGCGGAAGATGAAGCATCGGTACGACGCAAAGATGGAGTATCCGCACGACGCGAAGATGATCGTTCGTGGTGACGAGGACGCTTTTGGCTGTGGGACGAAGATGCAAAGTGACAACGACGTCAGCGAACGGATGCAAAGAGGGCGAGGCAAAGCACGGCTTGTCGTGTAGTACTTACTTGCGATGCGAAGACATGGTGCTGAACGGCGGGACGACGATGCTTGCAGATCAAGATGCGGTTGGATTGTACCTGTGGCAGTAGCAGAAAGCGGATCGGAGAGATGAAAGAATCAAGACGATGTCAGCAACGCGAATTACGGATGTATCTGTGTTGCGTGCGGTTGGACCTACTTTTGATGCTCTCGATATCGTTCTGCGATGGCGGAGATGCGCAGCGATGAGGATGGTCGGCCTGTACAGATCGCAATGACAGGGAGTCAGGGATTGAGTGGATAGCCTGCATCAGCACGAAGTCCGCAGCTCGCTCGCATCTGTGTGTCTTGCGGAACGTACTCACAATGAATCTGCTGCAAGTCTCGATGTATCCGCAGCACGGTTCTGGGTGTTGCTGAGGTGCGGGAAGAACTGTGAGAGAGAAAGTTGATGTCAGCACGGTGAACAAGACCATTGATGCATCTGTGTCGCGTGCGGATGTACTCACAGGGTGCTGATGGCGGTGGGCGATGAACGCAGGAGTGAGCGGACGATGGTCGTGCTGGAAGATTGCGCTGAAAGAAAGACAGAACCGATCAGAGTCAATACAAGGTCCAAAACATCGGCTCATCGATACGTCGAGACTCACCCACAGCGCAGATTCGTCTTTGCTGCCGATACGACTGGGACAGGCGATGTTCTGGCGAAGTGCCAGCCAGACTGATGGCTGGATGCGTCGAGGAAAGGGGAGGGTGGAGGGGGAGAGGGGGGAACTCGAACCAGGATGAGGTTCAAGATGGGCGGGGAGCGGGGAGGGTGATGATGGTTGAGAGGGAAGATCTCGACGCGTGGCCCAGTGACTCAAGTGCGGAAATGGCTGAGTCGATCGCTTGCTGCGGGGATGAAGTCTGTCACATCGTCACACTTCAGGATCATCACACACTTCGAAGCTCGTCACACACTTCCGGTTTGTCACACAGTTTAAAGTTTGGGTCCCGCATTTCCCTTTGCATGTGCACCACTCTGTCTCGAGGCGTCGGTTCGAAGCGTCGCACAGCTCAGTGAAGCGCAGCAGATCCAGTCGATCAAGATCATGCTGCTTGTGCTCAGCGGAAATGCAAATGCTCGTGTTGAAAGAGGCTAACAAAGGGATCCATGACGACTTTCGACCACCGGCTCGTTCCGCTTCTGTGACAGAAGCAGCTTCTGCCACAGAAGAATTTTGACAGGTCCAATTTGGCTCTGTCACAGAAGTGTCTTCTGCTGCAGAAGCACTGTACCACGCGTAAAAGGAGTTTTATCTTTTCATTTTTTTTTCTTTCGTAGAAAATAAATGGCCGATTGTCTGGATTGTCTTGTCGTCGTTGCCCGGCATGGGAACACCGCAACCATCATTGAGCAACGGGCTCGAGTCGCAATCAAGAAATGTACATCGCGCCGACCTTAGGTGATGCAGCGGCTGCTGATAGGGAGAGGCACAAGACATGCAATGAGGTTTTCCACCTCTGCGCGCGCCACTCGCACACATACACTGTGCAGTGCGTTGCGTCCGAGACCGGTCTCGTTCCCCGACACTACATCACAGGACGCTCAGTGACAGACTATCAGGATCGACGAGATACCATATTCAATGCCAATGTTGCGCTCCAAGATAGCCATGGCCGTGTTCTATTGCAGAGATTTGGCCCTCCGACCCAGCGCGCCTTCAACAGAATGCAGCCTGCGAGCAAGAAGGGTGACGGCTTGCTGCAGGAACTCACCGATCGCGCAAAGCTGCATACTAGCAGCGGGAATCGCGTTTCTCAAAGGAATCGAACATCAAGAAGGCGCTAAGATCGTTCCAGAGGTGCGCAATCGCTCAGGACTGGCACCTGATACAGCCGCCGCCCCCCAGCCTGGTCTCGAGATGCCCCATCGCGGGTCTGAGACATCCGAAGAGATCAGGCGAGCACGGTCCTTCAATCGATTGCATCTCGGCGCTTGGCACGAAACGGGCTATCAGAGGCTCAACTTGACAAGCGACACGAGGCAGGACGATCTGAGGGGCGCAGCGGCTGTGCAAGCGCAAGCGGCTCTTGGCCGCTTTTGCAACTGGCTGCAGCGGTTCTTCGAAGCGCACGTCGAGACCATCTTCAAGCAGCGTGATCAAGGGCTGTGCGACGAGTTTCGTCAAATCCTTCGGGATCGCAAAGAGGTGCACTTCCCGTGGGCAGAGCGCTTTGTGCCAGGTCTCGTCGGCTACTGCCACTCGTTCTACACGACGTTTGTCCCCTTCCGAGGATTCACGGGTGGGCTACACACCGACAACAATGACACACCGCTGTCGATCCTGATCAACTTTGGACAACATGCTGTGCTGCAACTGCCGCAATACGATTGCTCTATAGAGTTGCAGCCCCTCGACATTGTGTTCTTTCGGTCGTGCGAGATGGAGCACAAGGTTGTGCAGCATCAGTCCTATGTGAACGCGCGCACCGATGTTGCAACGCGTTTTGCTGTGACTTGCTTCTATCGCCGATACATGATGGAGCGACGGCTGCCCTCTCTCTACACGGCGTTTCAGTACACTACGGTTGGAGACGAGCCTGCTTCGCACCGAAGGCAAAGGAGAGAAGAGAGTGCGAATGCGACTGCGGAACAGAGCAGCGTGCGGCGGTCAGCGCGACTTCGCATCCAGTAGATGTCGGAAAGAATATGCACGGCTTCGTTTCAGTCTCAAGTAGCAAATGCGATGATGAGAGCACACACACACACACACACACACACACACACACACACACACACACACGATTGACAGAGCGGCATGTCAATGCGAGAGCACAAGAGAGAAGTCGCGCAACGATGAGAAAACAGAGGTAGACATTGCCTGCGCAAAGAGAGTGCGTTACGAGGAGTGTCAAGGACGAGAGACACCCGAAAGTGGCACAGAAGAGGATGACGACGTCCAAGGAGCGTCGCACAAGGATCGTCATCTTTGCCCGGCACAGATGGACGGCTGGAAAGCTGGTTGAAGCCGGCGCTGGCAACGTCGGTTGCGCTGTGTGACGCCAATCGGGTCAACACGCGAGAAACACGTCCAACAGAGAGACGTCGAAGATGTCCAAATGTGTCGAAGTCTGCGTCCGGCCGATGTCGAAATCGCGACCAGTCTGTTGGTCAGATGTCGAAGCAAGGTCGACGAAAGACAAGTCTGGCGGGGAAAAGGCTGAGAATGCTGTCGAAATGCGACAACGGCGTGACTCGGTGTGACTGGCCCACGACGCGGCAGTGACATCGAGACGTCGCAAAACTACAAAACAGTGACATTGGTCGACGTGAATGTGTCGCAGCGTGTCGGAGATGATCAAAGGAGGGCAGATCGCTTTTGTCTTCATGTCGTGCCGCCGTGACACTTGTAGCATCGCTCTCAACACATCTTGGGGCTGATCGAACTGGATACTTGATTGCAATGATACAGGAATCACACTTGCTACTGATCTGAGAACATGCGGGGTGACAATGCTCGCCGCTTTCCACGCCTGATACTGACTCTGTCTTCGTCGCCCTGAGAATCGCTCGAGAAGTCAAGTTGGTGTTGCTGCTGAGAGGCACCCCTTCGAGTAGACAGCCTGGTACTGCGACGCTTGGCTGTATGAGGCTGAAGCGCCATCGACTTGGGAGGTACATACTCGTCCTTGTCTGCAGACCCTGCTGGCACGTGGTTGATGTCGTCGGTGGTTTCGAAAGCATCTGCGATGCTGGCAGATGGGGTGCTGTTGCTGGCGGTCGCAACCGTAGTGCTGGAAGATGCCACGGCAAAGGAGGTCGAGGCTTGGCGAGAGTCGGCCGCTGTTAGGGGCGCGTCGCTGTCAGAGTCGGAGTCGTTGGTGTCTTCAGCCTGGCTCGAGGCGATCAGATCATTGAGTTCGCTTGCGTTGATCATGGGTGGGCAATGCATGTTGGAAAGCCGAAGCTTGTGGTCGTTCGTGCGTGGTGGACACCATTCGAACAGCTCTTCTGAGACCGGATACTCCTTGACAACCTGCGAGCGGCGTCGAGCCATGGGAAAGCCATGTTGGACCACCAGATGATGGACGTGTACTGCCAATGACTCGCTGCGCTGTCCACACAACGGCACACGGCACCGATACGTCGCATCTCGGACCAAGTACCGTTGCGCCCTCTTCTTCTCGTTCCCCAGTCGCTTTGCCATTTTGGCGGTGGTGCTGAACACGTTCAAGGTCCAGCGTCCCTGATCATAGAACATTGAGGTTGGGGCGCCCACCGAGACATAACCAGTAGGAGCCCAGGATGTGCCGGTATAGGGCTGGTCCATCGACAGCTGGAATGCCTCGAGCTGGAGGGGCCGGTCAAAGTTGGCAAAGTACGCCTCTCTGCACAACTTGTCGTGATCGGGGTCGGCGTGTTGCATGTACCATGTGCCACACAGATAGCAATACTTGACACCCGGCGAGTTCCTCTCTGTGTGCTCCACAGAATGCAGATGCTGATAGCTGCGGTCGTGGAAGCTGCTGGTAGACTTTGAATGTGCAATGAGGCCGAGCCGGCCAATGCCCATGAAGCCTTGCCTCTCGGGATCGAGGGAGTCGACCATGCTGTTGAGCGGCGTGATGCCTTTGAGCTCGCCTGTCTCATGTGCCTCAACAACAAAGGCCGCTGCCTCTGCTTCGAGCTCCGCTTCCAAGCGATGTGGACGCCAATCGGGACGAGCACGAGCTTCCGCGATGAGGCGCTCCAGCTTGACTCTCTTGACGTAGTTGTAAGCCGTCTCAAACTCGACGTTACTGAGGTCGATACCCGCCTTTAGGGCCTGTCGATTGAGTTCTTGCATCAGGGGAGGGCTGGTACCCTCGTACTCGCGATCTGTGTCCCAAGCAGATCCGTCATCCAGGATACCAACCGGTACCACAGCAGAACCAAAGTGCAGATAGAGCGCCTCCCACTTTGCGGCATAGGTTGGTTGACTGCCTTCCGGAAACGTGATTTTGACATGTTCGCAGACCTTCCTCAGCTCTGCACTTGTTAGCGCCCTGATAGGAACGAGCTGCGTCCGGTGTTGAAGCATGAGATTGTCTCGAAGCATTTCTCCTGAGATGTCGTCGACGCCACTAGCAAGACAGATGCGAGTGTTGTACTTCCTGAGTTGGGCGTAGTTGGCTTCGGAGTACATCTGCTCGAGCTTATCGCGGGGACGGGCATCGATACAGAGAGGGCAATATCCCTGCTTTTCGGTCTCGGTCGTAGCAAACCAGGATCCGAGAAAGCTAACACTCTCCGTGATCGTCTTGCCTTGCAGAGGACTGCGGCCAGAAGAGACAAGCGTGTCGACCCATTTGGCAGAAAGCGTCGATGTATCTTTCTGCGCTACAGATGGTGAGATGAGCGTCGTTGGCGACGTGGCAGACTTGCTTTGTGCCTCAGCAGCAGCAGCATCCTTGCGAAGCTGTTCAAGGTGGGCACCGTGTCCGGTGACATATTCGCATGCCATCAAACAGTCGGTTTCAGCCTCGAGGAGGGCATCGACCACTTGCATCTGATCTTCTGTAAGCGTCTGCACAGCCGCATCGTTCGAGAGCAGCTCGTAGCCAGTACGATCGATCAACAGGACGGCCAGAGTACGATCTTTCTCGGCGATAGATCGCTGCTTTTCGACCAATGCCAGTCTCGAGGCCACCATCGAGTTGTTGACCAAGGCAGTGGGCGCATCCTGGCGATCGATCCCAAACGAGCGACCAGCACGATTGAGGGCCTGCTCCGAGTAGATGGAGCCTTGAGCACCTTTGACCAGCCGGCTCTGATCGACGGGAACGTGCTGGGCTGCGTACGTAGTCTCGAGGATCTTGGCGTCCCCTCGTCGATGTCCCATCAGCAGGTTGCGATGCGCTTCGGGCATGCGAGTCTGGATCCTGGTGGCAAAGGTCCGTCGAAAATCGTAAAAGACGAGATTATCCCAGCCGAGCACATGTGCCAGTCGTTTGAGGTGTCGCGCGTAGTCGTGACTCGAGGCTGCGACGAGGTAAAGCTGCGAGATGCGCTCTTGCCCCTTCTCGCCGCCGTAAAGCGAAGATCGATCTGAGAGCAAGACAGGTACATCTTTCCAGGCATCTTTGATCTTCAGAAGTGTGTTTCGTGGAAAGATCGTGTGAGCCTGCTCCAACGGGCCAAGCAGGAGTGCGCGCAGTCCCTGATCGTCTTGCTCCTCAAAGACGTTCAAGAGCAGCGCAAGAGCAAGCAGCCATCGCACAGGGCACTTGTGTGCAAGCGCGGCGGGCTGCGACGAAGCATGATAAGGGATGATCTCCTCGCTCTTTCGATTCTTGCCCTCCAGAAACTCAACGCTGAGGTAAAACAGAGGCTCCATGGCGCTTCCATCTTGCCCAGGCACGAGCTCCTCGAAGAAGAGCTGGACGTCTTTCCAACGAAAGGGCGAGAGTCGCTCGTCTGGTGCAGATGTATCCTGGGGGCCCTGTTTCGCATAGCGCGCCCATTCGCCTGGGCGTAGACCCGTTTGCTCCTCCATGGCGATGAGGAAGCCCAAGCAGAGCCGTTCGATAGGCTTGATCGATATCTGCCACAGGGCCCAAGTGATCTTGTCGAGTTCGTCGGCGGTGAGGATGTGCTTGCGCCTGGTCGCTCGAGTGAGATAGTCAGAGTGGTCGAGAAGATTCACAAAGAGGTGGATCTGTTCGCGATATAGCTTGGGATATGGCACCACCTCTTCGAGCGACTTGCGAAGTTGATCGGTGGTCAAGCGTGATCGCATTTGACGCTGCACCCCGCAGAAGAACGCTTGCACAGCGGATCGCAACGTTCGCACGGTGACGGGACGATCGTCTTCGGTAGGCTTGGGTAGCATTGCCAGCAGAGCTTTGTCCTCGGAGGACACCGCCATCTTACGAGTAGAGGCTCGATCCTTACGCAGGAGACGTTCCAGACGCTTGATGAGTGCATCTGCGTCGGGCAAAGAAGGATCGATGGCGTCGGTCGATGCGGCCTCGAGGCACCGAGGTTCTTCCAGAGGAGCCGAAGCAGAGTCATGGTTGTCCAGGCCGAGAAAAGCAGGTGCATCGGCGTGACGGTCAGTTGAGGTTGTTGCAGCATCTGTTGAGGAGACAGATGCGTTGATGATGGAAGCCGCATTGGCAACGGTGCCGCCTGATCGACGTGTTGCGGTGGGCTTTGAGGAGCGAGCGAGATGCTTCACTTTCGACATGCCGGTCCCAGCAGACTCGCCTTGCACCATAGCTGCGAGGACTCCGCGACTGCTTTTGACGGCGTATGCATAGAACGCCAGGCGAAGCTCGCCCATGGAAGCGTCGCCTCTGAGAAGGATTTGCTCTGCATCGCTTTGCTCGACTCCCCGATGAGCGGCTACGAAGGCGACCAAAAAGAGAAAGATGGCCTGAAACTGCCTCTCCGTACTGCTTCGGACCTGACGCTGTAGCATATGCTCTGGGAGCGAACCCGCTGCACGCAGCTCCCTGGCAAGGTCACCAGCCAGCTGCCGATTGTTGGCCTGCTTGGTATTGCCACCGGTGCCGCCTCGAGGGCGCACCATGATGAACACGTCCCTTGCAACCGCTCGAAAAGAGGCAACCGTTCGCCACAAAGATGCCTGCGAAGGGGAATAGACACGTCGTCGTCAGTGTCAGTGCCATTGAAATCGTGAGACTAGCCTAACGCTGAGCCCACATCGTTGCTGTGCCAACACAACTTACGCTTTGAGAATCCAGACCAGCAGCTTGTCCACTCGAAGACCGGTGCTGCTACGCTGCAATCAGTGAATCAGTGGTGCAGATCGACGCAGCGTGCAATCAATGCAGACGCTCGCTCGACGGCGTAGGGGCACCAGATCGGTCATGCAGATGGAGGACGTCGTCAACAACCCCCCGCCGCCGATCCCAGCCACGAACCGAGCGATGAGCAACGCATTCATGCTCTGCGCCACAGCACAGAGACACGTGCCAAGCGAAAAGAAGGCGAGCGCGACCAGCAGCGCCCCTTTCCTCCCGATGATGTCCGACAGTCGGCCGTAGATCGATGAGAAGGCGCAGACGGAGAGCAGATAGGACGTGCTCAACCAGCCTGACTTTTCGGACGCCTTGAAGGACGACGAGATGGACGAGATGAGCGTGACCACGATCGTACCGTCGAGAGCTGCCATGAAGAGGACGACCCATAGACTGCCGATGATGACGGCAAACTTGAGGCCGCGAGGATACTGTTCGGCTATCGTCGCTTCGTCGTCATTGTTGGCATAGCCGTCCGCGGCCGTAGATTCGTCGTCAGGCGTCTGGTGAGGGACAGCGCCGTATGCGGCCGGTTTTGATGCGCCATCATGCTGGTCGACAACGTTGCCGTCGAGTGGCTGAGATGCCTTGAGCGGCGTCGATTCTGCGGCGCCGTTCGCCATCCTTGACGAGGAGAGCCGGGGAGACTTGACACGCTTCTAGTCTATGTTTGCGCCGATGGAAGCAGTTGGCGATGCTCCAAGTCCCTGTCGTATTCTCGACGAGTTCGTGCAAGGATGGAAGGAGGGTGAGAAGGTCGACTCGCTTGGCCGTGGAAGGCAAAGGACGACCCACCGATGCAGGGTCCAAAGCTCAAAGGTGGTGAGCGACAAGGTCGTCGGAAGGCAGCTTTCCGCAGCGTTTTTGGCAGCGCCAAGATTGGCGTGCATGAGAGTGGGGGGAATTTGAAATTTCTAAAAAATGTTAGAGCTGTTCCAACCCAGCTGGACCCTTTGAACGAAGCCGGCTTCCTGCAGAAGATGCTGGTCCGACATTGCCGGCATCTGTCTCGTTTCTCATCCATCCATCAAGGGGAAATGGAAGGTCGTTATGGCTACGACAACGACGACGACGTTCACTGCAGAGCGGCAGCAAGAAGATGCTGGTAGCAGCTCACCAGTCGATCAAACCGAGCTCCGGCCTATGCCTTCTATCGCACGCACGGCAAGTCTCACATCAACAGCCAAACGGCAACACGGTACGAGCTTGAACGACCAAGCGCATGTTCCACAGCCCGAAGTGGTCGGCGCAGAAGAAGCTACAAATTCCGACTCATTCGGCGCTGCTCCCACCTCAGGACCCAGCGACCTCGATGTCAAAGGGACACTCCTGCTCGCCATCCAGCATGCCTCTTCTTCCTGGGGGTATCGCTCCGCCGAATTCGCCTATCCGCTGATGATGGTCCAGCTCTTCACCAACACTCTGCTGCCTGCCTCGATCTACGGCTTTGTCACCACTGCAGGCGCCATTCTGTTCTCGAACAATGTTGGCCGAGTCATCGACACGTACGCGCACACCAAGCTGCGGACACTTCGGGCGATGATCCTCTCGCAAAAGCTGCTCGTCGGCGCATCGTACGGTCTCTTTCTCGTATTATTCACGTCCAATTCGCTTCGAACAGAGGCCGAGAATGGAGGCAGAGGTCCACAAGACGCAAGAGCGAATGCCAGGCCATGGGCTATTTTTGGAGCCATCACGCTCCTCGGCATCGGTGTGATGCTGTCCAACGTCGGAGTCAGCGTAGGCGTGGAGAGGGAGTGGGTCACCATCATCAGCGATGGGTCTTCGGCAAGGTTGACACGGCTCAATGCGATCATGCGTAGGATCGATCTCATCTCGAAGCTCGTCAGTCCGCTGTTTGTGTCAGCGTTGACGTCGACCATCAGCTACAAGCTGGCTGCGGTGGTGCTGCTCACCGTCAATGCGGTCACTGGCATCTTTGAGCTCGTCTTTGTGGGCGTTGTCTATCGACGCTTTCCCTCTTTGGCGGCGGATGAGAAAATCGCGGCGGAAAGAAGAGGAGTGGCCGAGGAGGCGAAGCTGCAACAGGCCGTCACAGATCAGCGTCCGAGTCCTGGACAGAAGGCGGACTTTCGTCTTCGTGGTACGATCAGGCGAACGGCTCAATCGATTGTCAACGACGTCACGCAACAGTACCGCGACTGGAAGCTCTTCGTCCGCCTTCCTATCTTCCTCACCTCGCTCTGCATCTCGCTGCTCTACATGTCGGTGCTCTCGTTTGACCCGACCTTCATCGCCTACCTCAAATCCGAGACGCTCTACAGCGACGCCTTTATCGCTGGTATGCGCGCGGTGGGTGTGGTGACAGGTCTCATCGGCACATTCATCATGCCAGTTATGGAGACGAAGATCGGCCTTGTCCGCACAGGCTCCTACTCGCTCTTTGCCGAACTCATCCCGCTCATACCTGCGGTGGTGTCGCTGTGGATCACTGGCTCCCCACAGGACCGCTTCGGACTGTCGAACAAACAACGTCCTAGCTGGAACACGGGGTTGCTGTTTTCCGGTCTCGCACTCTCACGAATCGGTCTGTGGGCATTCGACCTTTCGCAACTGGCCATGATCCAGACAGCGCTTTCGCCAGAGCAGCTGGGACCGGATGCGGGGAGGAAGAACGCGTTGATGGCGCTACAGTTCTCACTGCAGAATGTGTTTGATCTGGGCCACTACGGTTTGACGCTGGGGTGGAACCGCCCGCAGAAGTTCAAGTACGCTGCGACGGTGTCGTTGGCAGCGGTGGCGGCGGCGACGTCGATCTACCTCGTCTTTTACGCAAGGAGGGTTCGAGGGCATATTGTTCACCTTGAGGGTCTGCACCGGTTGCTCAGCCGTAAGGAGCGGTGATGCCCCCGATGGCAAATTTGAACTCGGTGTTAGACCACGGCTCAGAGTGTGTGGCGATGGGGACGATATGGTAAGCTGTGTACGAGAAAGCGATGTGCAGTTGCCGAAAGGGTAGGATTGTTGGGCGAGGCGCGCACCGCTTGCTCAAGCTCGCTTTTGCAAAGTGTCCGGCTATGGAACGGTCTTTTCCTGGACCGGTGATGAGGGCGTCAGCGTGCAGTGACTTTGCTGCCATCGGCTTTGCTAAATTCGGTTGATCTTCCTCGCTTGCTCGCTTGTCAAGCCTCGCTGCCCATCCACACTCTCGGGGCTTGCCAGCCGTGGCAGATCTCTCCCAGGGTCCTTGCTTGCTTGGCTCGGTTTCAGCTTTCGTCCAAGTGCGGGGGGCGCTTTCATACTCGCTCAGCGGCTCCAGATGCTTTCGCCCTGCACCCCGCATTTTGCGAGCTCGTCTCCCAAGGGAACCCTGTGGGCCAGCGACGCTGAGCTTCCTCGCTTGTGTCGTTCTCGTGTGTTGAAAGCGTATCGTCGTGTGGGTTGGTTGGACGGGCTTCCATTCATATAGATGCAGTCTTTCCGGCTTTGTTGTCACCTTGTCTCTCCCCACCATCATCGTGCTCCGTTTCCCTTCCATCCATAGAGCAGCTCGTGTCTTCCATCTTCCATACACAGAAAACAGGCGCATCACGCCCTTCCAATACATTCCACCTCTCTCCTCTCCGAATCGAAAAACCCCTCTCTTCCGACCACGTAGAACAGCACCGACGCAACCATGTCGAACCCCGACCCCAAGTCCACCACCTACGCGCCCCTCAACGAGGCGGTGGGCGACTGGCCCGCGGCGCGCGTCACCCTTCCCATCCCCATGGGCGAAGTCGCCGCCCGCACCTCGCAGGACATGGCCAAAGCGCGAGCCGCCGCGGCCTTCGACCCAGCGCGCATCGAAGAAACCCTGCGCGATGCACGCATCGACAACGAGTCGCGCATCAAGGTGATGACGGTGCTCTCCAAGGATCCTGTGTTTGCCAACTGGAAGAAGCGCATGTCGCACATGAACCGCGAGCAGCAGATGCGTCAGTCGCACTGGGCCTGTCGACGCATCCTCGAGCTCGGAGAGAAGTACGAGTGGACCACGCACGAGATCATCGAGGCGGTGCTCACGCTCGATCTCCAGTCTCCCGTCACGATTCACTGGGTGGCGTTTGTGCCGGTGATCTTCGGTCAGGGTAACGCGGAGCAGATCGAGAGGTGGGGTGACAAGGCGATGAACCACGAGATCCTCGGTTGCTACATGCAGACCGAGCTAGGTCACGGTACGAATGTGCAGCAGTTGGAGACGACGTGTACGTACGACGAGGCGAGCGACAGCTTCATCCTCCACTCACCCACGCTTACCTCGACCAAGTGGTGGGCGGGTGGCCTCGGTACCACCGCCACCCACGGCATTGTTCAGGCCCAGCTTATTATCAAGGGCAAGCGATACGGTCCGCATCTCTTCTTCACCCAGCTCCGCGACATGAAGTCCGGCAAGCTGCTCGACGGTATCATTGCCGGCGATATCGGTCCCAAGACGTATGGAGCGTTTGGAGGGCTGGACAACGGATGGGCGCGATTCGACCAATTCAAGATCCCGCGCGACCACATGCTGTCCAAGCACGCCAAGGTCAAGAAGGGCGGAGAGTACGTCAAACCCCCTAGCGACAAGCTGTCGTACGGTGGAATGATCTTCATCCGATCCCAGATGATCGACCGTACCGGTTGGATGCTGAGCCGTGGTGTTACCATCGCCACTCGCTACACGCTTGTCCGCAGACAGTTCCGCGACCCCTCGTCGAAGGATATCAACGACGTCGAGCGCTCGGTACTCTCCTACCCCTCCACCGCGCGCAGGATTCTGCCGCTGCTGGCTAAAGCCTATGCGTACATCCTCGCGGGTAGGAGGATGCGCACGCTGTACGAGGACATGGCACAGCAGCTCGAGGAGGGCAACACCGAGCTCCTTGCCGACGTCCACGTCGCCTCGTCGTCGTTGAAAGCGTACTGCACCAAGCAGGCGCTCGACGGCATCGAGGAGTGTCGCCAGGCTCTCGGAGGACATGGTTTCCTCGCCTCGGCCGGTTTCACCCAGGTCTTCCCCGAACAGGCGCCCGCGGTCACCTACGAGGGAGACAACATCGTTCTCGCCTCCCAAGTCGGCCGTGCCATGCTCAAGCTCAGCGGTGAACTCGACAGCAACGCCAACGCCAAACTCGCCGCCACCTCTGGCTTCCTCAAGGCCATCTCCCAGCAGGGCGCCGTGCCGTTCACCCAGCCCAAGCAGGCATCCGACTGGTACGACCCCAAGACGTACTCGGCAGCGCTTGCGCTGCGCGCTGCGCAGCTGGTGGTGGATCTACGGGCCGAGATCAAGAGCGGACGTCCGTTTGTCGATCTGTCGTTCGAGTGCATCGAGGTGGCCAAGTCGCATGCCGAGTTTGTCGTCGATCTGTGGTTCGGCGAGGGTATCCGCGATGATGCGCAGAGGCTGGGCGACAAGGAGTGCGTGTGGCTGAACAAGCTCGTGACGCTGCACGCGCTGACGGCGTTGTCCCGCAACATTACTCCGCTTGTACTGCCGGCGAGCAACGGTAGGAGTCTGGCGGGTTACAAGACCGGTCAGGCGATCCTCACCCCCGACTCGGTCATCTTGCTCGAAAAGGCGATCAGGGAGCTGGTCAACGAGATCCTTCCCCAGGTGATCGGGCTGAGTGACGGTTTCGGCTGGCTCGACTGGGAGCTGGGCTCGAGCCTGGGTAGGAAGGACGGAAGGGTGTACGAGCAGCTGATGGCGGACGCGGAGGGTAACCCGCTGAACCACCCCGGTGCAGTGCCTAGCCTGGAGACCATCGACAAGGTCGGTATTTACAAGTATGGCTCCAAGAACATCGGTAAGGGTATCCCGGACTGGTACGGGTCGGAGATCGGGCCTTTGCTCACGGCCGCTGCGAAGAGGGCCAACCTTTAGAGACTCTGCTTTCGCTCGTATGATCGGTTAAATGCATCTATGATTTCGAAATCGTCTCTCTTGTGTGTGGGGCTATGATGGGGAGGCAAGGTGAGGGAAACGGTGAAGACGAATGGCATTATCATGCCTTGAACCAACCTTCAAACATAGGCACAAACAGATCCTTCCCCTTGATCATGCCCGTCGCCCAGCCTCCGACGGTGAACAACCCCATGTAGCTGGCTCCACCCTTCTTCCCGAGCGGCACGACAATCAGATTGGCCGATGGCTCACTGGCCTTCTTCAGCCTCCTCTCATCGGTCTCGCCCTTGATGCTGGCCAACACGTTCTGAGCGCAGGGTACAGCGTGTTTACCGGCCATCTGACTCGTCTTTGCGCCGGGAGTATCGGCTGCGTCTCCCACAGCGTAGTACTTTGGCCAGCCGGGGGCAGAGAGGGCGAAGGTGGGTGTGGTGCGGATGAGATGGGTCTCCGGATTTGTGAGGGTGGAATCGATCTCGGTGAGCCAGCGGGTGTTGGGTTTGCCACCGGAGCCGATGAGGAGGTAGTCTGCAGTCAGACTCTTTCCTTCTTTCGTTGTAAACGTCTGACTGCTTTCCAGTGGTCCGCTTTGAAGGCCGTCCAGGTCGATCGAGTCGTTGAGGATGACGCGCACGCCCTTGGATTGGAGCTGCGAGAGTAGTTTGCGCGAGATACCTGTGAAGTCGTCCTTGCCGTTGGTGACAAGGCCGGGACCGCGTGTGACCAGCGTCACCACCTTGTTAGGGTGCTGGTCGATCACCTCGCCAACAAACTCGACGCCGGTAGGTCCACCACCGACGACGAGGATCTCTTGCGCTGCTGAGACGTCCTTTTGGGTCTTCCTGAACTGCTCCAAGATGTCTTCCTTGGTTTTGGCGTCGGGGGAGATGCGCATGGGGAAACCGTACTCGGCACCCACGGCTAGCACCACTCGGTCCACTTCGATCTTCGTCCTCCCCTCGCCCTCCTTGCTACTCCCGGATAGCTCACCGGTGACGTCTCGGTTGACGACGATATAGTCCGGTTGAACATCGACCACCCGTGTGCCAGCAAGCACGATGTGACGCGTATCGCTGGTGCCAAAGATGGTCTTGACGTTGAGATCGTGCATCACCTTGTCCTCAAATCCGGGCTCGACCGAGGCTCGCAGCGCGCCAATACTCCAGAATGCAACGGGGTTGGCTTCGATGAGAACGATACGGTGGGTGGTGGGGATCGACTTGGCGAGGGTCTGCACCACGTTGACGCCTGCTGTGGCCGCGCCGATCACGACGACGTTTTTGAGGGGTTTGGTGGTCATTCTATCGCCAGTACTTGAAGTGAGAGGTAGGTAGTGTGCAGAAGCTCTGTCGATCGAAGGGGAGGATCGAGGACAAGTGGAGAGTTGATGATGATCGGAGGCAAGAGCGAACTAGAATGGAGCAGCTTATGTAGACGTTTTTCAAGGGTCCTCACAGTCCGTATAGCCGAAGAGGGGGTGGGACGGTGGTGACCTGCAGGAAAACCCTGGCAGGCCGACGAGAGACGATCTGCGCTGCATTTGTGTTGTTTGAGGAGAGAAAGGAGAAATCGGAGAAAAAGAAGCCGCGGATGATTAACGCCGTCGTTCCTGTCAGCCGCGGGAAGTCGATGAGCTCCTCTTTGCGGCTTTTTGCAACGAGAGCGGCGACAGACCTTCTTTGCAGATCCAGATTATGGTTTGGCTCGGCTCGGAATTGAAGCACGCTGCTTATGGCGCACGTGAGCTGGAGCTGCGTGGAAGCTGTGTGTCAAGAGCGCAAAATCCAGGCGGTGTTCGAGATGGCCCCTCCATTGAGCAAGCGAAGCCCGAGCCTTGCTGGTCGCATGCGCTTGCACCTCGATTCGAACCACGCGACAGCTCCATCTCGGTCGAGGCTTCCCGAACCAGATGCCCTAACGATACAAACACACGCAGGAGCAAAGCACTGAGCAGGCCGGGTTGAAGGTGACAATTGAAGGGGTCTACAAGTACACATGATCAAATCCAAACACTTCCAAATGCGAATCAAGTATCGAGCCCTGCAGAACGTCCGTCTATCTGGACGCTTCCAAGCAACCATAAACTAGGCGGCAGTTCCAAAGCGATGACACGAGCTCAGTGAGCCATGCCCACGCTAAATATCGTCGCTGCGGGTGCCGATCCGTCCATACCCACCGCAGCTCCCTCGGTCGGCGGGCGGCTCATGCTGGTGGGCGCGACCGTGGTCTCTCCTGACCTGGCGTTGGGCTGGTACGCAGGTGGTGGTGCGGCACCATCCGCGGATGGAGTTGAGTCCGCATCGCTGACGCTGCCCGCTGTGACGGTTCCGTCCCTCCCGATGTGGTCTGCACTGAGCGCCAGCCATCGTCGTGAGAGCTGCGTCGGGTTGCGCGACATGGGTGGAGAGACGCTCATCGCGCTCGCACTGCTTGCGCCTGGCGAACGAAGTGGTGCACTGCCGGGGTTGGAGATATGCCCGACCATGCCTGTTCTGCTCGTCAGCACCGGCGAAGGCAATGCAGGTCGCAATGGTGCCTCCACCTCTGCGCGGGCATTCGAGTCGTGATCGACGGGCTCTGCGGGGAGACTCCAGTAGTTGGGCAGGGCCGTCCACTCGGTTGCGGTGTGGGAGGACGTGAGCGTGATGGGCGCCTCGATGATGATGTCGTACAGCTGGGGCGTGGGTTTGGCAGCAGAACTCGAACTGCCGACAGGATCGTTCCAGACCTCCCACTCGCCGTCCGATCGGCCGACACGGATGGACAGCCTGATCAGGTGATGTACCGCGATGTTCGACTTGGAATGGTTGGCACTGAGGTTGATCCTCGTCGTTCCACATGCGGGGATGCTGAGCTCGGTGGCAAGCTCCCACGGTCCTGTCGGGTCCAAGATGGATGGCAGAGCGTCGGAATCTTGATCTTCTCCAGCCGCAGCTCGCGCCATTGGAGCCAATGGGCTCTTGTCCAATGCGTCTGCCGAGTCGGACAAGATGGGCAGGATTGGCTCGGTCGCGGAAGCATGCCCGATCTTGAGCAGAGTCCACTTTCGCGGCACCTCGTGTCTCGCCACGCGCCGCCCTTTAGCGAAGTAGTCTGTACGCTCTTCCAGCGTCGCGAGAATGCGGTAGATCTTGACCTTACCGAGAGGCACGAACTTGAGCCAGAGTGGGATCTGTTGACCGATGGGGAAGCTCTTGCCGCTGAACACGACCATGTACGAAAGCAGGTCCTCCCAGCATCGCTCGACCACGATCGCGTCGGTCTCCTCGAGCGCATCCTCGTCGGGCGCATGGATCAGGTTGACTTGGCGCTCGGCGACCAGGTTGGGCGTGAGCGCGCCTGCACGAACGACGGTGGCACGCAGCACGTAGCGGTTGAAGCCAAAGTCGGCGTGAAGCGTAGGAGGAAGGTTGGACGGCAGCGAAATGCAAATGGGATAGGTGTAGGTGCCCTTTTTGAACTCCTTCGAGTCCGAGTTGACAGTATCGTCCGAGATGCTCTTGGAGTCGGAATGAGGTTCTTTGAGAAGACCGTTGATGAGCATCTTGAGACCCGGCTTCTTCGCCTTGGAGTCGTTGCTCGCTTTCCCGTTCGACTTGCCCTTGCTGCCTTTGTTCGGAGCATCCTGTACTTCTACAGAGCTTCGTCGACTCGAAGGCGCGCTGCGGTTGCCATTCGGTTTGGGTGGTGTGCCGTTGCTGTGGGGTGCAGCGTCGACCCGATACTGCGGGTCGAAGCGCACCGTCTGTTCCTTTGCACGCGGGGTGATCGCTGGTTGGTTGTGTAGAATGCTTCGACCTGGCGGTGCCGAGGTGCCAGTAGCTGAAATGACGGCAGGCCGGGGAGGCGACTGGCCAGCGACGCCAGCAGACGCTGATGAAATGGCGGCAATATCCGTCGAGTTGGCGGCGGTGCGGTCCATGGGAGTGGAGAGTGCGCTCGGTGCAGCGCTCGAAGGCGCGCTGGTGTTCGGCGACAAGATCGTTTCTGTAGCAGGGGATGCTGACGGCGAAGCGGACGGAAGCTCGGTGGGCCAAGCGTCGTATCCCTGCAATGGTGCGGAACGAGGCGCGTAAAGGGGTGGGCGCTCATGACCCTGTGCTTCAAAGTACTGGTGCCATCCCGAGAGATCCTGGTGTTGCGCGGTGGCTGGAGTATGTCGGTCGAAGAAGGAGGTGGCTGCAGGGCTGATGAGACCTGGCGATCCAGCCGAAGACGTAGCTGATACGGCTCGTGATGCTGTGCCGAACGACTGCGCGGGAGGCGACGGTGCTGTTGTTGTGGCTCTCGATGTCGGGGCTGTGTGGTTCTGCTGTGTCCAAGGAGGACTGCCTGAGCCCATGCGGCTGACGGGAGACCGGCTGTGCGAAGACGATGATGGATGATCTTTTGGCTTGGCAAGGCCCAAGTCGGGTCGTAATGTAGGCGGGATGATGGCAGTTCCTGCCTTGGCTGCGACTCCAGCAATCTGACGAGCCAAGTTGCTGCCACCGCTGCCACCATTGCCGCTCGAGCTTTTTGGTCTCTCGTCATCTTTCCTGTTAGAGCTGCTGGCCTCTCGTGAGGTGGAATTGGATGGCGGTCTAGACGTGGATGAGGACGATGGCGGAGTCGAAGAGGCTGCTACGATCCTGGCATTTGCAGTGGCTGCGGCATAATCCCAATCGACATCTTCCTGCAGACCGATGCCTGGTCCAACCGAGTTACTCCTCGGTCGGGTGGCAGCAAGGTTGGCTTTGTCCTGCTTGGCATTGTAGAGGCTGATCTCTTGCTGAAAGATAGTCATCTCCTCTACCATCTCGACGCGGTTGGGACCGATTCCTTCAGGCCAGTCGGTTCTAGCGGTTCCTTTGAGCGAGACGGTGATTTCCTTGATCTTGGATGGTTTGGGAAGGTAGACGGTGACTAGACCACGCAGCTGCGACGGTGGCGCATCGATGTTGACGGGACGACGTCGACCACGAGCATCTTCACCGGAGGACGATTGACCGCGGAGGAAGACGACGGGTTCGAGTTGGGTGAGCGTGACGCTGGCAGGAGGAGACATGGTGGCGTCTGCTTTCCCGGGATCTTGACGGAGCCACAATGCGGTCTATGATGCTAAGGAAAGGCGTTGGGATGGGCCGAGTGTCGGGTCGTGAGGGTTTGCTGTGAGTGGGTAGCCGTTGATTGTCTATCGAGGCAAAGGGAAGCGGCTGCGTGGCGGTGCGAGAATGCTATGCGAGCTCCATGACTGGATTGGAGGTCGACCGCTTCCCCTGATGGTGGTGGTGGTCAGGAGAAAGAAGCTGAGTTTCTTGTCGACGAAGGAAGAGCCGACAAGCCAAGTGTGATGGATGCGTGTGGATGATTCATCGGCATGTCTACGCCAATGATGCGCGAAGGAAGCGAAAACTGCGCTTTCTCCGCACCGACGATCCTTGTTTTTTCCCTCTCGCTTTCGACCCTGCATCCCGCGCTCTGCGCTCTGCCTCGGCTCAATTCCAACTTTGCTTTCCCTTTGTGGGTGTGACTTTTTCATGCATCTCCCACTCGGCATGGAATCCTTGGCGTTGATTTGCTGTGATCGTAGGACCTGACAATGAGCTCTTCTGCATCGTCAAGAAACTCTTGACCATCGATTGATCTTCATTTGACAATCGAAGCCCAACCTCATCGTCGACTGAACCTTGGTTCGAAGCAGCGACCGGAAAAGCGACACGGCAACGTCGAGACGGACAGCGCGGCAAAGCGCCAAATTTGAATTGAAATTTAAGCTTTCTCTTGTGCTCTCCTTCCTGTCGGAATGGCCGGTCGCTCCATGTTTTCCATTCCGCACATTGTTCCTGGAGCGTATGGACCGACCGACCTTTCCTTGCCGACAGAGAAGGCCACTTTTGATCAGTATGCCCGCTCCCGCATGACTTGCCATGGCGTCATCGCAGTGTGGACGGTGTGCATAGCCGATCACGAGGTCAGGTTGGGTAGATTGCCAAGCTTGAAGAAGTGTGTGGGGGCAGTTGCGAGAGCTGCGACAGCGTTCGTTTTGGTGATGATGATGAGATCGAGTGCGAAATTGTTCATGTCTGTTACACCGACGTGTTGGACAATCTGAGAAAAATGGACTCGCACGACTCCACATTTGGGCGCTGTTGGAATTCACATTGCCGAGCCTTGCCCCTCGACGGGGTCCAGCTGTCAGAAGCTTCTCCCACTTGCGCCAACTCCTCACTGCTCATCATCCACGTTTCTCCATCCCTCTACCAGTCCACCGGGCCACCGACGGCCGCACAGCGCCACCATGTCGAGCAGCGACCCCAAATCTATCATCGCCGCCAAATTCCTCGACTCGTTCCTCCGCGAGATCGTGCTCGATACCGCGATCCACACGCACACCCGTATCAAACGCGCGCGCTCCATCTGCCATCTCTGCGGCGTGCGCTGCCAGTCCCACACACCCGCTGCCGGACAATCTCCCTTAACTTCCACCCTCGATTCCACCCCTTCCCGGTCTGGCACGCCCGTACTGGGTGCAGCGTCGGGGAGCAAGCCTGACTACTACTCCCACAACCCTCTCTTCGAATGTCTCGTCTGCTCTCGGCAGGTGAGCTCGAATCGATACGCTACGCACCTCGCCAAGTGCATGGGCATGGGCAGCAAGGGTGGGAGAAAGGGCGCTGCGAGAAACGCCAAGGCTACGAGTTTGACGAACGGTAAGAGCGGTACGGGCACACCGAGGTACAGCAGCGATGCGGACGATGACGGGTGGGCAAAGCGCAAGAATGGGATTGCTAAGAACGGGAAGCGCGCGAACAGTCCGCGTGCCGCGAGCCCGTTGGCCAACGCGAGGATGAACAAGCGCATCAAAACAAGCTCTCCCACCCCTCCTCCCGCCGAGAGTGGGTTGAACAGAACCTTCTCATCTCAGACCTTCGCACCGTCCGGATTGAGCACCTCGACAGTGCTCAGCGGCTCACCTCTCAATCCCAACAACACCAACGGAACCAGTGGCGTATCGAAAAAGCGCAAGAGGTTGATCGACGACGACGATGACGACGAGGGCGATTCGTACCACGAAGCGTCGGCCGGCGAGTCGAACGAGGAAGAAGGCGAAATTTCCGACGACGACGTTGCGCTCGCTGCTTCATCCGCTCCGCGCAACACAAAGATCAAGATTCCCCTCCGATCCACCCCGACGGGCTCTAAACCAAAGACGTTTGTCGTGGCAGACGACTCGGATGATTCGGATGATAATCTGGCTGGGCGTCGCGCGCATTCCATCTCCGATGACGATGACGACGACGAGGACGATGTGCAGGTCACACGAGTCACTCACTCGCATCCAGGCGATAAGAAGAAGAAACCAACGACAGGCAGCGGGCTGCAGAGGGAACGGGGAAGTGATGGCGAGTTCATTGATGTCGAGAGCGCTTCTGAACAGAGCGATGCCGACTCTTTCTGATCCAGACTGTATCTTAACCTCACACCGTCGTTCGAAGAGGCTCTTAGTTCAGCGTTTGCTCGCAGTCGAGTGTGCTATCGGGTCACAAGACATTGAGCATACAGACATGCGACGGGTGCAAGATGGCAAGAAAAGACAGTGGATGAAAGCACAATAAGGATACAAAGCATGGCTTTCGAAAGCCCTTGCTGAATGAACGAAAAGCTTGTCGAATGTCCCAAAGCCAATCTGGCGGTCCAACCCCCTCACAACGTGGTCATAGCCGTCACGGCAACCGCCATCGCCACGACCATCCCCATCATCGGCACCATCATCCCCGCCGGGCTCAACATGCCCAGACTCAAAAAGACATTCCCGTACTTGCCGCTCCCATTGGTCGAGTTTAGTGGAACAAAACCCAACATCTTTGTCGCATCCTCGCTCTCGAGATCGGCGCATGTGGGGATGGTGCACTCCTCGCTGTCGGGCGTGTTGGCGTTGTTCCTAAACCAGCACTGGGTGCCCTGGTCGAAGCCACAGCAGGTGTTGATGAATCCGTTGCCCCACGAGGCCTGTTGGTTTTGGGAGAGCTTGTTGTCGACGTTGCAGCCGGCCTCTACGACGATCGCGTCGCCGCCGAGGGGTGCCGTGCCGGAGGAGCCAGAGTTGGAGGCAGCGGGCGCGGAGGAGGTGGCGGTGGTGTTGGCAGCTTGGCGCGCTTCGAGGAGGGAGCGCTCGTTGAGGATGGCCGTGTCGTCAAAGGAGCGCTCGAAGGGTTGAGATACCGAGTCGACTGCTTCGAGTTGTGCAGAGGTGAGCGTGACAAGTGCCAGAAGGAGCGCCAAAAGGGCTGTAGAGAATGTGAATGATCGCATGGTGATGTGTTGATGAGATGAGGTTGAGGAGGGTAGGATGAATGAAGTAGCGAGAGATGGAAACGGATGAATCTGTTGCTGGATTGGTGGGTTGCTCTGGAGAAGCGACGCTAGCTTGGGCGCTTAATGAAGTCACGACTCTGTGCGCACGAGATGCGAGGTGATGAAGCGGTGCCTGTCTGGATGGGCGAATTCGAATGCCTGTACGCTCGAGCCGCTAACACGTGATGGTGGCTGGGTCTTTTTTTTTTTCTGATGGCGAGGCAATTTGGTGGCAGTGAAAGGAGTGTACAGCAGTCTTTGATGAGGATCGGATGAAAGTCAACGCAAGCAGTGCTGAAGCGTGATCGACGAGGAGCGTATGGGGATGGTGATGATGGCGAAGGAAGAACAGCGAGCGGAGGTGGAAATGGTTAGCCACGAGCTCCCTGTCACTGTCCCCATCCGCGATTCGAGGCTGCAGCTGCGGGGCCTCTTACCTGTCGTTAGCGACGATGATGCACGAAAATTGATCCTTTCGCCTGATTTGAACCACGGGCAAACTTGAAACAGAGCGCGCAGCCTCACAGAGCGAGAAAGGAATGCTGCCGCTGTGTGAAAATAGCAGCAAAAAATCCCTAGTCGCCGATCTAGCGCAGTGAAGACCAAAAGCAAGGGTCGTCCATCACAGACTCGGCAACTGCACCCGTTCCTCTCGCTTATGGTCTTCATCCTCGCTCGCCCTATCCAACTCATCACCACCTATAAGACCACTCACAGTGCACTCTGCATCAAGAAGCGACGTCTGGAAGAACCATCGACCGAGCACGGAACGCCAGAAGCACGCGTTCGAATCGAGCGGACATTGAAACAGCGATTGATTGGAAGGAAGCCTGCCCCTGTTTGAAGATCAAGCTGCTTGCTGCCGCCAATCCTTTTTCTCATCGACTGCAACCCGCTCGCTTAGCCGATCCATGGGGAAATTTCCCTTTTTTTTCCAATCAGACCCCGCATGATCTGCGCGCTGCCTGACCGTTTTCACATCCTGCGGTTGCCCTCAGCTATCGAACTTCATCTCGGGTTCTATTGCGCTTGCCCGGCATTCGACTCAGCTTCTATGTTTTGTTCGGCTACGACAATCATTCGTTGTGGGTTGGTTCCAGCTGTCAGAGCGACAGGATTTCGATCAGCAAAAAAATTGTCGTGCTTCAAGGGACGGGCAACAAAACAAAAGTGGAAGGTGGGAATCGAACCCACGACCTCAAGATATTTCAAAGGGCGCCGCTCTTCGGAAAAGATACGTTGCAATCTCACGCCAAACCACTAAGCCTCTCCCACGTTGGATATCTCGGCGGAGGCTCGTGATGCAATACAATCCGTGAACTGGTCCATCAGCCTCGTGAGAAACCCTGTAGATGACCAGCGCTATTACGCAAAGTCAGGCGGCCATCCTCCACCCTCTGGTCTGTGCGGTGCATGTTCCGTGTATGAGCCTGCTAAGTGGATGTGGTCGTTGGATGTCGTCCGACACCACCTACACCAAACACCACAAACCGCTGCTACATCCACTTCCAAAATGCCCATCGAAGGATCCTGCCTGTGCGGCAACGTCAAGATCACCGTCAAGGACGGCGGGTTGCCGCTCAAGCCGATTGTTTGCCGATGCCAGTGAGTTTTCCCAAAGTCTGTTCGTATGCCAGTTGAGGAGTCGATTGCTGAACATGGCTCTTGTTTCTTTCACCGCTCTGCAATGTGCCTCCGCGTGGATAGGAACTGTCAACAGACTGCTGGATCAGGTGAGTTTTCTCATACACAACAGATACGATGAAATCGGAGGATGACAATCCTCACCATCTATGCCCTCTTGATCGTAGTCTTTTCGCTCGTCTCCATCCTCCCCAAGGAACACGTTGAGATCACGGGCGAGACCAAATCATGTACGTCCTCTCCAACCCCCTCTCCACCATCTCCTCCTCCTCCTCCTCATCGTCATCATATTCCTCCTCCTCCTACTCGATCACTGACGTTACTCTCCCGTTTGCTGGCGGTGCAGACAAGGACACAGCGCTGGACAGCGGCAATCACTCCTTCCGCCACTTCTGCCCTCAATGCGGTGCGCCCGTTCAAACCGTCTCCCCCTCCCGTGAGTCGCTTGCCATCATCAAGATGGGTCTCTTCGCCAAATCTCCTGCCTGGGGAAAGCAGATCGAGGCTCCTCAGGCGCAAATCTTTACGCGAAACAAGAAGAGTTGGGAGCCCACGGTGGAGGGCGCGGCTGTCGTCGAGGCTGGGCCTAATTGATCACGCATGTAGTTAGAAGGCGGTATAGATAGAAACCTAGCTCTGTAAAGACGTCGCAATCAAAGATATGATCAGGACGTCTCGAGGGACGACGTCAGCCAAGGCAGCTCGTGTCATAGCCGAACCAGCATTGCTTGTGCATCGTTTGCATCTTCGAGCCTTCCCTTGACGAGACAGAGTGGCTTCAGCGCCGGAGAAAGACGGACTCGAACGCGAGAGATAAGGTCAAACGCCGGTATGCTCGTCGGTGACGAAAGGTACAAGATCTTGGCAAATTGAGGGTTAGGCTTTCGGATCTCGACCATGCTTACAGCCGACGAGGGGTTGCTAGTCTCTGTATTCGGGGAAAGACGCAGATTAGGCAGCATCGACGAGGGCCGATGCGGGGTGACCAAAGGAGAGACGCGGTGATTAAGCGAGGCAAGAGATAAGGAATTTGGCTCTCGGCGATCTAAGAATTTCCATCAGAGTGAGGTTGATCCGTGCGGTCCCAAGAAGTTCGGCTTTCGTCAAGGCCTTGGGGTCAACTTTGGGTGGAGCTGAGGGAGATGTGAGTGAAGACGTCGGCTACTTTGGCGAATGAGCCCTGCGTCGAGAATGTTGACGGCCAAGGTCAGAGATAAGGATGCTGCGATGCTTGCTGTTGGGAGGGTATATAAAGCTCCTCATCGTCGAGCTCCTCCTCTCTGCTCCAGCATCCACCTTGCGCAACAACTTCGACTTTCAAGCATACCTCGCAGCATCTCCCTCACGCAACAGCACCCTGCTCGACAACGTCGCTTCGAACGCACGCAGCCATGTCAGCCCCCTCCTCATCCGGCAACATCCAAAAGCCCAAGATCCTCTCCTCACTCCCGCCCATCTTTTCCTCACTCCACGATGCCAAAGTGAAGTCCAAGCTCACTTTCGCCCAGATCGGCGAGGCAATCGGCCGCGATGAGTGGTACGTAGCCGCCATCTTCTACGGCCAAGCCAAACCGGACCGCAGCGACGTCGAGAAGCTCTCCTCCGCTCTCAACCTCCAACAGTCGTACCTCGATGAGGCGTTCGGGGAGGACTTTTTCCCGCACAGGGGTCTGGGTGATTTCCCGCCCCAGGATCCGGTGCTGTATAGGCTCTACGAGGTTATCGTGGTGTATGGGTACCCGCTGAAGCATATGATTCACGAAAAGGTAAGTTTGAGCCCCAACAGAGTCACACGGGAAGGGCAGAAAGGGGCTGACGACAGTTTGTTGTTGTGGATGTGCAACAGTTCGGCGACGGTATCATGTCGGCCATCGACTTCGAAGGTCACGTCGAGAAGGTCAAGGGCAAGCAAGGCGAGGATCGCGTCAAGATCACACTTGATGGAAAGTTCTTGCCCTACCGCCGATGGTAAAGTTGCGCATGCCATGGCTCCTCGCACTCTCAGCAATGACACGCACGTTCCTACCAACGACCACAGTCAGCTGTGCAAGCGTCTGTCAACATGTTTTGGCTTCCTTTGAAAAGTAATGCTGCGATGACAAATCCTCGTCACGGTGAATTCCCAACCTAGTCCTCGGTGGGATCACCATACTCGAAGCATCCCCTGTGCCGACTCCTCGCCTCCTCCATCCCCTCCCTCAGCGCCTTCGTCATCACCGGGTAACTTTTCCAGTACCTCACCTTGTCATCCAGCAGCGCGTACCCCTCCTTCGCCAGCTCGTAGTTGATACACCCCTGTTCAGGGCTTTGACCGATCCCCGGGCTCTCCGGATCGTACAGACTAACATGCGCCACGTTCGTCCCCGGTTCGACAAAGTCGATGTTGGCGATCATCTTCCTCCCCTCGGCTGCGATAGCACGGAATCTGTCCAGCGCCTCCTCGACGTATTCGGCCTGCTTACCGTCGTACAGCCTCACAAACGAGAGGCGGGCGTCCCGAGCCTGGGGACCCAATCGAGTGCGGCCAAAACGTGCAGCATCGAGAGGGCGGAGATCCTTGAGCTTGACACTCTCCTTGTTGCCGTAGTCGATGAACGACACCTGTGCCTCTTTGAGACCGGGAGAGACTTTGCGGATGATGGCTCGGTACCACCCACCGTCCTGGCTGAACTTGGCCGAGACCAAATCGCCCGCGCGAGGGATGAAGCTGGTCGGACCGGCGGCGGTGGGAGACTTGTGGTGGAGCGAGAATTCTTCCATGAGCGTCTCGAGCTCGTGAATCTGGTCGTTGAGCACTTGGAGACTGAAGCCGAACGGGTCGTCGGGCCCAGAGGATCCGTGAACGTCCGAGATGATGCAGTCGACGTACTCTGTTCGTGCTGGAGCCGGGGCAGCACCAGCGCCGACAGCACCAGCAGCGCCAGCACCACCGTTGGCAGCACCCCCCCAGGCGGGAGCTCCGCTTCGAGCAGCACCCGCTCCTCCAACAGCACCACTGGAGACACCCGCTACACCCGCAGACTCGGCATATTCGGCCTCTTCCGCAGCAGCATCGTAGTCGTGCCACAAGCCAAGCTTGCCTGCCTTGGCCTTCTCCTCGGCGTCGAGCAACGACTTGTAGAACGGCGTCGCTTCGGCGCTGTAGCCGTGCACCGTTGCCAGACCGCCCTCCACCAGCGAGACGGCCAGATTGTCGGTCTTGTTGAGGTAGAGAGCACCGATGAACCCACCGACCTTGTCGGTGCTAAACACCTCGATCTCGACGTCGCGCTGCAAGGCACGCATGGTGGAAAAGTCGAGACCCTCGCGACCGAACGGTTCGTCCTTCTCGGAAGAGTTGCGGGCGGTCTTGGGCGCACGGATGCCGGCGAGCACAAACGTGAGTCGAACATTCTCACGGGGGACGATGAGCTTGAATCGAGAGGCTGATGCGACAAAGTCAACGATCGCCGTGAGACGACCGGCGCGCTTGAGGCCGGGGAGGAAGGTGTTGGCCTTGGAGGCGGTCTCGGATGCATCGCCCATGCGGGGCGCTGGCATTTCCTTGCCGGAGTGAATGCCCTTGCCTTCAGTGACGGCCTTGGCTTCGGCCTCCATCAAACGGTCAAACTCGGGCGAACGATCTTCGTCGTCACGACGATGCCTCTGTACGGTCGCCAGACCTTTGGAGATGAGCAGCAGGCCGATGTCGGCGTCCTTGTTGCCCTGCTTGACGGTGGCGTACTCGCGCTCGTCAAAGTCGCCCTCCTTGGGCTTGATGTAGTCCATCTGCACCGAGACGGTCTTGCCAACCAGTCGCTTGCGGAGAAACTCGCGCGCTTCCGCAGCATAGCCAGCTTGCTTGGCGTCTTTGGCCTGAGGCTGACGCAATGACGAGAGCTGAATGCGTTTCTCGGGACCCAGCTTGCCGTCGGAGCCGACCTTGCGGACCTGGATCGTGTCGCCAGAGATGATTCGCGAAACAACGGCATCGAAGGTGCGGGCAGCAACCGGCTGGCTGGCAAGAGTGGTGGACGACGAGGCGGGTGCAGAGTAGGACTGCCAGAGATTGAGGCGCTTCTCCTTGGCGCCTCGTTCGGATTGACGGTACTTTTCCATGCCGCCGTAGGATGCGAGCATGCCCGCGTGCCAATCGACGCAGCGAGCCAGACCAGCCGCGAGCAAGAACTGTGCAATGTCGCCAACAGGGTGGATGGCAAGACCGATCAGCACGCTTGCAGACGGAGCAGCAGGAGTAGGAGCGGCTGATGTGGTGCTTGCAAAGGGCGTTGGTGCTGCGACAGGCTGTGGCACGGAGAGAAGGGTGACCTTGATGTTTCGCTGAAGGAGTCGGCTCTCGACGAAGAACTTGGCTTCCTCGCCGAAAGGCTCGCTGGCATCGGTTGGGCTAGCACCGCCACCACCAGTGACACGAGGAGCTTTGATTCCGGCCAAGCTGAGGTTGATCATCTGCTGGTGTGTCGACGACAGAAGGAGACGCACTCGAAGCATGCTGCCGTCTCTGACCTGCTCGACGATCGACTCGATTGGCTTGCCTTTCCACTCGGCCAGGAAGGCGGCGGTGTCTTCTGGCATCGAGTGGTCTACCTTGAGCAGATCGTCGGGACCCCAAAGGCCGACTCCGGCAGCTGTCGCCTCGTCCTGAACGGCGCGCAACTTTTGCTTCCAGCTACCGTCGTCGGCCTCGTCGCTGCGGCGAGCGACCGAGTCGTGCACCTTTGCCCAGCCGGCGGCGAGGATCTCGTGCGCCACATTGGTGTCGGGAAGACCGGGTCCCTTGGGCGGCAGAAAGACGTGGGCAAATTGACGAGGCTGAACTACGGTGCTGCCGGGTACTGCAGCCGGGGCGGGGACAGTATACTCGATGCGATACCTGATCTCACGACCGACGGTGAGCAGTCGAAGATATTCGCGGGAAGGGAAAGCCTGAGGGTCGTCTTCTCGCTCGCGCGAGCCAAGACGAGGAGCAGCGATGCCGGCGATGTGAACGGTCTCTTCCTTGCCTGGGATGTTGACGCCTTTGGGACGGATGACGATGGTGTCACCGGAGAGGACGCTGCGGACAATGGCGCTCTTGAGGGCGGGAACGAGCGGTGCGGCGGGTGTGGTAGTGCCGTTGGTGGCCGTAGCTCCGTTGCTAGATGGAGGACCTGCACTGGCAGGAGTTGATGCTGCGGAGGCTGCTGATGCTGCGAACGACATGGTGACGAAAAGATGCTGCGTTTGGTGACTTGGATGGTTGGTTGCTTGATCCTGTGAAGATGTGCTAGGTGCGGTATATGCTTGTGCTGCGAACAAGGTTTGGAAATGAAAGCAAATGCGGATGCGAGTGCTGAGCAAGGTTTGATGGTTGTCGGGATGGGGAGAAGAAGAAAGGGAAGGGGCGGTCGATCTCTTAACTGCGTTGCTCACACCGGCAAACGAATGCGAAAGAGAGTGGCCCGTTCCAACCGAGCTGAGCTTCCTTCTCGCTGCACAAGCGAACAGAGACCAACACTGTGCTTCTCCTCATCTCGCCTGCCCTCGCCTGACCCGCCCACTCTCCTTTCCTTTTGTCACATCAAGCTCAATGGCAGACTGGCCAATCACTGATGAAGCGCTGCACCCGCAGATGCCGTTGCCGAGAAAAGGACGCAGCAGCAGCCGACTCGACCCCTTTCTTCAATCACGCAAAGCTTCGCACATACAGTAGGAAGATTGAGTGACCGTGCGAAGAAACGCATCAGCCGACCAATGCCAGGAATCCAATACAAAAGCTGAGCTGCCTCTTTCGAGCGGCTTGTATTGGCAACCTCGAAATCCAAATGCTCACTTTGGAATTCAGTGATCTTCGTTGCAGGAACGTCTTAACACACGGCGCCCAAAATCGAAAACAGCTCAGCGCTGCAGGATGTCCAGCTCTCGCCGCGATCAGAGAGTCACAGGCTTGCTAGGAAAGGGGCAGCACGGCATCTAATCGAGGAAGCGCTGGGTATCATATGGCCAAGCAACAGTCACGATCAAAGCATGCCAAACGTGAGCCGGGCCGACTTCCTCGCCTCGGTCACCTTGCTCAGTGTACCCATCAAGTCCAGCACCGTTGTTGGCGTGTGGTCCGCACTGTCGCAGCTGGCCGTCGCGTTGATGAAGCAGAGCACCGCCGACTGGTATCGCTGAAACGCCTGATCTGCTTTAGCACTCGCCAGCCTCCCCTCGCTCTCCTTGGCGATGATGGTCTGCATGCGCTTGAGACACCAATTCGCCCACGTGATGGCCCACGACTGCATCATAAGAGGATGCAGCCGGATGATGCCGAACAGCGTCCCGTGATCGCAGACCAGCACTTGTCGATCCAGTGTCACATCCACTTCCCTTTCGAGACGTCGTGTGACTTGCTCTTTGAGCATGGGATCGCAGCTGGGCGCGAAGCCGTTCTCCTCGATCGCGTACTCGAGCGTGATCCACTGGCCGGTGAAGAGGAAGATGAGGAAGGTTCGTCGTGTCTGATCTTCGGGGTCCGTGGGTCCTGTGATATGAAGCATGTCGTTCCAGTCCCATGCAAACAGTGGACCTAGACTGTCGTGCCACGCCTGCAAAGCGTCCAGTACATCAATGACATCTTTAGGATCGATGCCGCTACCTTGCACTCGAGGAGACTGAATCTTGGTAGCCACAGTGCGGCAGATGCCCGCCAGCTCGATAAAGTAGAGTCGAAAGGCTACGCGCTCAGGGTGGGGTACGTGCGCCGGAAGCGTTCGTGTGAGGCTGATCTCATTTTCATCGATCAGCGGTAGCGTGCGACCGGCTTCGGATCGAATCGCATCGTACACGTAGATCGTCCAGAACAAGATTCTTTGTCGGATGGCATCGCGCCCTTCGAGTCGAGTGCCGAACGGCTTCTCGAGGTGCAGTTCGAGCTTCTTCATGAGTCGAACCAGGCCTTCGTGGGATAGAACTTCAACGTCGTACACCCCCTTCACAGACATGGCATCTGGAAGTCCTTGGGGTTTACCAACTGCTACTTCTACCATGAGCACGACCGATTCCAGAGCGTCGAAGCCATCGCGCACCAGTCGCTCTCGATCCTTGATCAACCTGCAGTAGTGCTGAAAGAGATCAGTTTGAAGCTCGAAGCGATTGGCGAACCGACTGGCCGATGCACCTCGGCATGCAACAGCGATCAGGAGCAGCTCTGAAAGCGGTTCTTCGTTCGAGTCCGTCTGTGGGTCTAGGAAGAGGCCGCTGTATCGCGAGAAGAACGAGTTGTACCGAGGCCAGAACCATTCTGGCCGGATGAAGCCGATGCATTGACCCATGCTCTCGAAGTACGACTTGACGCATATGTCCAACATGTGCTTGTCGAGCGAAGCAATGCCCAACAGCCCGCCAACGAAGCCGACCTGAGTTTTCGAGCCATTCGCAGAAGTCTTGTCGAATGGATTCCGTCGTTTCAGAGTATCCAGACGTGCTATCGGGGCGTCTGCGGCGTTGAGGTTGATGAAGGCGGCGTTGGATGCGATGATCTCAGGCGAGGATTGGTCTGAGCTGCCATTGACTGACTTTGGTGTCACATCCGTCCCTTTAGGAGAGCTTGAGCTGTCTGAGCCCTCGAAACTCGTTCGACGGGTCTCTATGACAGGTGCGTTGCCTGTGGAGTAGTCGGAGCCTAAGGCGGCGAACATGCTGTTCTGAATGATGGAGCTGTTGGAGTCCGCTTGATCTAGCAGTGGCGTCAGACCTTCTACTCCAAACGTTACTCCAGCAGCTGTGTTCGACGTGTTGACTCCATTCAAATGAGTTGCCTCTTGATCCGAAACGGCCTGAAGCAAGCTCGTGAGCCCCGGCGACATGACCGACGTATTGGCGAGTGAATTGTCGGCACCATCACTTGCAGAGAGGGACGTTACGACTGGTGCTTGAAAGCCTTCCGAGGATACACCTATTGATGCCGACTCGTTGGCCTCCTGTTGCTCTTGAAGCAGCTTCATGCGCTTGCCCATGCGTTTCTTGGGTGGGTTGACGGTGAGGACACACTCCATCGTTGAAGCTTCGCAGTTGCTGCATGTCGAATGGCCCTGCTCGAGGCGTGGTTCGCGGTCGCACTTGACCTTGCGGAAGCGACAGGCGTTGCAGGCTACGTAGAGCTTGCGCTTGCTGTTGGCGCTGGACGACGACTCGGCGCGGTCCGTCATGGCATCGTCAATATGCATGAAGCGATCTATGATGAAGGTGGGCTGCTTAGCATGATTGAGGTATTGCTTTGGAGGAAAAGCTCGTTCGCGACTGTGATATGGAGAGAGGTTGACGGTTGAGTTGAGTTACGGTCGAAAGAGTGTTTGCTGCAGACTGTGCAGCTGATAACAGCCATCCGCCGGCAATCACCAGCAGACACGCCACGGCACAACCTCTGCTTCTAGAAGCCCTTCTTGACTCTCAGCGTAACTTGAGCCGACAATTTAGAGATGATCCGTGCTGAGAAATCTAAAAATGTTAAGCTCTGAGGCTGGTCTTCCCGATCCATGTTAGATTGCGATCTTTCAGCGAACGCGCGCATCTGTCCTAGCTTCCCAGCAGCTCGGGCTTTGACAGATTGTGCATTTGAGCTGCATTCCGCCTCTTCGCTGGCAGCTCGTTTGTGCGAACCATGTGGGTGGTGCGCGTCCCTTTCATCGGATCCCACGCCTTGTTCCACCATTGAACCACCAGAGACACGCTAAACCCTCTCGCTCTCACCGCCAGTATATCTGGGCGCCATTGTCGTCATTTGATGACGATCATCTGAGGACAAGCTTGCGAGACAGGGGGATCCAGATCGAGGTCGGTCAAGTTGAGCGAAGTTTCCATGCGATGAGTGACAGCTTTGGTCGAGGTGCCGTGGATTTGTCTCTCCGCTCGATGCGGAAGTTGAATTGAATTTGACGTGAGGCGAGACTGCTGCGTTTGACTCGGTCTTGGGGAAAAAAAAATGGGAGCGCTAGCCTGCTCGCTGGCTGCCCTGGCCCACATCCCATCGCCTGGATGCTGGTGTTGCTGGCTTCCTTTGTTTCGCCTGACTGCTAGCGAGCGCTTTGTCTTCCCACGCTGGAAACGACATTCACACAGCACCTGTGTGACACTGGCCTGATCAGGTACATGAGTCGCGCGAAGCCACACGTCTCAGGCGTATGGATGGTGTGTGAGCGAGAAACAAGATCGCCAGCAATTCGTCGCCTTGCCATGTGGTCGATGCCGCTGGCTT
Organism: Pseudozyma pruni; assembly: GCA_023212685.1. Taxonomy (NCBI): domain Eukaryota; kingdom Fungi; phylum Basidiomycota; class Ustilaginomycetes; order Ustilaginales; family Ustilaginaceae; genus Pseudozyma; species Pseudozyma pruni. The sequence continues at coordinate 118,158 of JALBYD010000045.1, forward strand.
CTTCTAGCACCGCGTCTTTCTCCGACCCGCTCTCCTCGTCGAGCGTCTCGTTCGTGTGCTTCTATGCGCCGCCTTGTTCCTTGTGTCCTGTCCCTGACCCGTCTTCCCTTGGGCCCTTGTATGCGGTTCCCTGTTCCCTCACCATTCTTTCCTCCCTACCATCGTTGTTCGTGTTCCCTGATCCCCTCATAATCATCGTGGCTGGTTCCACTTTTTCTCCTTCTCCTCCCCTTCTCACCGTCTCTCCATAACCCGTACATTCCCTAGTCGACTCCAACCTCCCCATCCCAATTCCCACAGCTCGTAGATTGACACTAGAGTACCAGACCCATCCCCTCCCCTCCGATCAAGATGCGAACCTCCTCTTTTGCCGTTGCATCGCTCGCGTTGCTGAGTACGCTCAGCTTCAACGTCCACGAGACCTCCGCCAAGTCGCTCAGCAACAGACATCAGGATCACGACGTTCTCGCTGTTCGCGCCGATATCGAGGCTCACGCCAACATCAAGGCTCGTGCCGTGAAATGCCGCGCCGTCAACAACAAGAAGAGGAAGAAGCACCACTCCACCACCACCAGCAAGAAGCCTTCCGCCACCTTCCAGGCTGCCGCCAAGGCTGCCAGCACCACGACGAACAAGACCACCACGACTACCAAGAAGTCGACCACTTCGTCCAACCCTTCGTCTACCAGCTCGGCATCTCGATCGACTTCGACGAGCTCGACTGCTCGTGCTGCTTCCTCTTCCTCCTCCGCCTCGTCGTCCTCCTCCGCCTCTTCCACCACCTCTGCCTCCTCGTCCTCTCAGACGGCAATCACCGGCTCGGCAGCCAACCCGTCGACCTTCGCCGGTGCCGCGCCTCCCAAGAGTCCCTGGGGCAACTGCTTCCAGCTCACCGCCACCGCCTTCCAACCCAACTGGAAGGGCGAAGCAACCACCACCTGGTGCGGTGTCAACTTTGACAAGTCCTCCCCCATCATCGCCTTGCCCCTCAAGGAGCTCTCCCAGGCCTACGGATCCAACACGCCCGTGACGTACTACTCGAACGAGGCGCTCTGGAGACAGATGGTTTCGGACTGGTGCGGTCGTGAGTTGTGGATCAAGGGCCCCGCGGGGATGTTCAAGGCGTACTTTGGCGATGCAAACGAGTGGACTAGCGTGGACGTCAACGCTAATCTGTTCACGACGCTCAAAGGCGTTCCCATCGGCACGTACGCCGACCCCGACGCGGCGGGCTGGATCAACAACCCCAATCCGTCGGGCTGCTTCACGGGCAACCAGATCAGCATCAAGAGCGGATACCCGTTTGACTATAACTAGATCTTAGCGCCACGCCCCGCCCGCGTTGTGTCTGCTGGACAGATGCGACCGAGGGCGATCAGCATAGACAAAGAGTCGGGACCGGTTCTCGGCTCGCACTAGCAAGGCGATGGGGAAACAGCTGGTTCTGTCACCTTCCGCGCTCGCTGGTGTATACTGAAATAGATCACATAGGATCTAGAAAAGGAACCTCTCGGTCACCATCATTGTAACCTTTGTCACCACTGTATCATCCCACATTCCGCGATAGTAAAGGGTGCTGGTGTCGATTGAAAGCAAATCGCCCGCTCGAACTCGTCGAGACGAAGGGATTCGCCCTCTTCCGCACAGCACATTTCCACCTCCGATGTCTCGCTTGTCGGTTGCTGCTTGTGATGAAAGAGTGCTGCGTGGTGTCTGTGCACGGTGTCACTTCGGTCCCATTCATGCAGGCAGAAGCGAGTCGCATATGAAGCTGGGAACGTTGCGGTGACCCACAAGCATGAGCAGAGCATGCCACCCACTTGATGCATAGTGACAGGGGCTATGAACAATGCCATCACCTCGCAACGTGGGCCTGATAATCGTTTGTTCGTATCAATGATCGACGGATGGACGTGGTGGGGCAATATCCATACCGGCTGCTTCGAAGCGAAAAGGAGATTCCAGCATGAAAACGCCTTTGCGATCGTTACCAGCACTCTCTCGCATCGCCACCGACCCAGCACTTCGGCGACACGTCTGATTGACACGATGCTGCTGCCTTCGTTCCTCGTGACGCTGCTCTTCGCCGTCGCTGCTTCCGGCATCGTAGCTCAAGCCGGCAAGCCGGCGACATCAGGTGACGCGGACAAACGCGCTCCTCAGCCAAACAGCAATGATGCCGCCCAGCCTTCTGACGGCGCCACTACTCGTCCGGCATCGGAAACCTTCTTTGGCGCGGGCTGTCGATGGGATCCGACCAAGAGCAACATCGAAGAGGTGACCTACAAATTTCGCACTGGTCCAGCTCCACCCTCGCTGTGGTTCTCGCAACCCGTTGAACCTGCTCCTCCCTCTACCCTCTCACGTCGCAGCCCACCTCCTACCTCTAAGACTCACAAGGTACCTTCGGCACGGCGTCACCATACACGACTCATCGACGCCCTCACCTTCCGCTCGCGCACCGGCACCCTCACCTCCTCGCTCAACAGCGCCGGTTGCGCCCTCCCCGCCTTCTCCCAGACCCTCGCCGATCTCGAATCCCGCGAACGCTCGCTCATCACCGCTTACACCCAATCTCATCCTCAACAACTTCCTGCGCCTAGTGCAATGTTCTTCTGGGCCGGACTCTCGAACCACAACCGCACCGTCCGGTCAGACCTCATCCAGACCGTCGTCTTCTACGGCGATGGTTGCGCCGCTGATCCTACTCTCGGTCTATGTGTCTACTCCGCCGAATACAGTGATTATCGGTATGGTGAGGCGGATCATATGTGTATGGGCAGTAACATGCCTGTTTTCTACCCGGTGGGAGAGGAGATGACGGTGATATACAGGACGCAGAACGGGTTCAGAACGCAAGAGGCATGGGTGGGCGGGAGGATGGTGAGCTATTTGAGAAGTGCGGGGGATCAGGTGATGAATAGCTTCGTGATTACACAGGAGTGTAAAGGGTGCCAATGGCCACTGGCGGAACAGGTGTATGAGGGGATTAAGATACGATTTAGTGAGAAGGAGGAAGGGTTTGAGGATCTGGGATTGTGTACGGGTGGGGCGAGCGTTAAGGGGGTGCCGAGGATGGAGGAGGGCGGGAAGGTGTGGGTGATTGACGAGGTGAGGGTGCCAGGGGGCAAGCATGTCACGAGTAGGCCGGAGGATCAGGAGGCGGGGGTACAGGACGATGCTTGAGTGAGCAGGTGGATGTCGAGGTTCAACCTCCCTTCATTCCTATCCTGCACCGGCGTCATGATTTCTCGTTCTGGTGTGGAACCCTGGTGGTCTGCTTTAGAAAAAGAAGTAGGAGCGAGAGTGGACCAGCAGTCTCAAGATGCACGGTGGTTCCAAGCTCTCGAGACTGCACGATCAATGATGACACGAAACGTTGAAAAGCGCAGTTGAGCGAGAGCAAGCTGAATGAGGTGATCATTGACTGATGATGTATCGATTACGGCCCAGAGACGAGCTCTGTGAGCGCCTTCTCCATGTCGCCCTTATGCTTTGCTAGTGTTGCTTCCGCTACCGACCGCGATACGAGCAGTTCAGTTGTCTGTATATCGCCGAGCCGTTCCAAGCCAATGGGACGTATGTCAGTGTACTCAAATCTTAGTGACGATGGCGCAGCGGGAGAGGAAGACACTCACGATGAAATCAACGTCCTCCTTCTTGAGCTTTTGCCCCTGCAACGGTCCTGCTGCGATATCCGCTGGAACTGTTGCAGCATTATCGCCGAAGCATAGTGCTTGAACGGTCTTCTCCATACGTCCGCGCTCGAAGCTGTATCCTGCCGAGTCAAAGTCGGCCCATTCTTGGATGACCTGTCGATGCCACGAGGCAGGAGTCGAGAGAAAATAAGGCAGAAGAGGCGTCAGAACATGTGTGAGCGAGCCATATTGCCTCAGAAAGAGCGAGCTCGTACCTCTGCTTGTGGTTTCGTCGCCATGTTGAGCTGTGTCGTGTCAGTAATGGCTGGAGAACAGGAGGAGAGTCAAGAAGAAAGTGGGAGAGGGGCGAGTCGAAAGTGATATCGGATTTCGGAGAGCACTTGTGGCAGACCCGAAAGCCGCAATTCTTCTTCCTTGTTGGACCCTTGATTGCTCCCCTTTGCTGAACCTTGCTAGCTGTCAAACCCTTCGGTCTGGACATCGTTGCTCCCTATCGACTGCTGCGACGTTGTTCTGAAGGATGATTCCTACACCGTCAACCTCGCACCTCACGAAGGAAGACTTTCGCAAAGTCTACGAGCCGGCCGAAGACACGTTCATCCTCCTCGACGCCCTCGAAGCCGATGCCGACTCTCTCACCAGCTCCCTTTCCAGCAGCTCTCCACTCTGCGTAGAGATCGGCTCGGGCAGCGGCATCGTTATCACTTTCCTCTCGCAGATATTGGGTCCCACGGCAGCTGCATATCTCGCAATCGATCTCAACCCACACGCAAATCGATGCACGGTAGCGACGGGCATGGCGAACGGTGTCCACATCGAGGCTGTGCGGACGTCGTTACTCTCAGGGCTCACAGGTAGGCTGAGAAGGAAAGTGGATGTACTGCTGTTCAATCCGCCATACGTGCCTACAGAGGAAGAGGAGGAGATGATGGCGCAGGACAGGGCGGGGATAGAGGGATCCTGGGCGGGCGGTGCGACGGGGACGCGGTTGGTGGACGAGTTGATAGACGAGGGAGTCATCAGAGATGTGTTAGCGAAAGGCGGACGATTCTATCTGGTCGCGATCAAGCAGAATGACCCGCAAGGGCTGGTCAAGAGGTTACAGGCGCAGGGGCTGGATTCTGAGGTAAGTTGCCGAAAGTCGATTCTTCCGCTTTGTCGCTAGGATCTGCAGCGACAGCCCGAACGAGCAAACAGCACGCTGAACTTACTTTGCTCCCCCTCTACCTGAACATCATTGCTTTGAAACGATTGCAGGTGGTGTTGGCGAGACGAGCAGGCGGCGAACACTTGCACGTCATCAGAGCCGTCAAGCCGTGACTATTGTCATCGGACACCAAGCAAAAGCCTTAGGATTAGGTTGGGACCTGTTCGATGATGACAAAACAACTTCGATGGAGCCCTAAGATACCCTCCACGCGACTTCCGAGACACAGTCAGACTACCTGGCAACAGGAACAGGTGATCCGCAACATACTCATGCTCTGCGTGAAGCTCGATGATCGCAACGAAAACCAAAGCCAAGCTTGTTGGCGACCCGAAGTTCCAGCCCCGCTCTGTTCACTCTGATGCGCTTCCATCGTACAATGCTGACTGCTTCGCGGGGCAAGAGATGAGACGCTCTTGTGCGACATCAATGGTCGACTCGGTATTGCAAATCTTTAGGACTGGGACTTTTCCGCGGGATTTTGAAGGGCAAGGTCGGAGCGAAGGAGGAATCTGAGAGTTTGTGACAGGTTGCCCAAAGAGGGGTGTCTCAAAAGGCGTTGCAGCAGCATAGCCGGCGATGTGGAGAGATCAATGCGAAGATTATGCGAGCGACCGTGGCCTCCAGAGCTCAACTAGCCAAGAGTAGCCTCTCCTCCTCCCTCTCTCGACCTCATCACCATCACCCTCGGACCACCCTCACGAGTCCGCAGGATGCCCCTCACAAATACGGGCCTCGGCCATGAGGACGTCCTAGCATGGATGCATGCGCATCCCCTCGGCACCGTCTTCACTGCCCTCGTCGTCTGGATCACCTACAAACTCACCATCAAGCCCCTCATCTTCCCCTCGCCCTACCTCCGTCTCCCTCGACCCGAACTAGCATCCTACATCCTCGGCCAGCGCGTCGTCGAAGCCAAAGGACTCACCCACACCGACCCGGTCACTCACCAACCCGTGCGCATCAGCGGTCCAGGCGAAGTAACAAAACACTGGGCTCAAACGCTTGACGCCGGCGTCTATGTCTTCCAAGAACCGTTCGGCGGTGAAACGCTCCACATCTCTGACCCCTTCGCACTCAACGCCATCCTCAGCGACATTGACAAGTTTCAATCCGACCTGCTCCGATCGACGATCATCAACTTTATCGTCGGCAACGGCATCGTCACGCGCTACGGCGATGCGCATCGCAAACAGCGCAAGCTCATGGCTCCCGCCTTCACCCCGGCCCATCTCAAAGGGCTGACTCCGATCTTTGCAAAGTACGCCGACCTGATGTGCGACAAGATCGCCAACTCGAATTCGGAGAAGATCGACTTTGCCGAGTACCTCGACTGTACGATGCTCGACATCATCGGACTGGCCGGATTCGGGTACGAGTGCAAGGCGCTAGACAAGGGGAGGGATGGGAGTGAGCTCTCGTCGGCGTTCAACGCGGTCAACCAGGCAGCGATCGATTTCGGTATTGGGCGAGCGATCCATCTGGGTCTCAGTGCGATGCTCTACCCGAAGGCGTGTACGTGGCCGATCTCACAGGCGAACCGACGGATCGAAAAGGTGAACCGTGTGATGGACCGCATCTCCATGTCGATCGTCAGGGATGCCAAAGCGGCGGTGCAGCAGGGCGGGGAGGATCTGGAGGGCAAGAAAGACCTCCTCTCGCTGCTGGTCAGGAGCAACCTCGACGCGGGGCAAGGGGAGAGGATGACAGACCGAGAAATCGCAGGTCAAATCCAGACGTTTATGTTTGCAGGATACGAGACGAGCTCGGTCACCACCTCGTGGACGCTCTACTTTCTCTCCCAACACCAAGACGTGCAGACCAAACTCCGCAATCTCGTCGCAGAGGTGATCAAGGACCGCAAAGGGGTATCGCTCGAGGAGCTCACCGCATCGATGCTCGACTACGACGATGTCTGGTGCAACGAGCTCAAGTATCTCGACTGGATCCTGGCCGAAACACTCCGTCTGTGCCCGCCGGTGCCCGGAAACGACCGCGAAGCCACCCAAGACGCTGTCCTCCCGCTCATGACGCCCGTCAAGCTGAACGACGGTACATCGATCAACCAGCTCGTCGTGAAGAAGGGTTCCCGGGTTACGATCGGCATCAAAAGCGTCAACTACGACCAGCGACTCTTCGGGGAGGACGCCGACGAGTTCCGTCCGGAACGCTTCGCAGACCTCCCGCAGATGCATGCCGAGGCAAAGTTGCCTCCGTACGCGATGTACAGCTTTGTTGGCGGTCCCAAGTCTTGGTAAGTAACCCCTCCGTCCCAGCTCACTGATTTTGCGGAAGCGTGACTGACATTGTTGATCTTGTTATGGTGACGACAGCATCGGCTCGAAGTTCGCACTGACCGAGATGAAGGTGCTGATCATCGCCGTGCTAGCGCGGTTCCATCTCTCGCCAGAACCGGGTGTTGAGATCCGCCAGCATCAGGCGCTCATCGTACGGCCACGTGTGCAAAACTCTGTCGGCCCGGCTGCAGGAATGCCCCTGCGGATCAGACGGCTGCCTCACAAGATCGCCGTGTAGACACTCCCCTCGCACAGATGAAATTGCCATGTCATGAAGGATTCGTTGCGTGTCATATCGTGTGATTGCATGTGACTTGGTCAATCTGCTGTGAGGCGATCCGCATCGAACGCAGGCGGCGGTGGCATCACGCCCTCCAACCTGTTCACGTCCGCCAACGCCTCGGCCAACTGCTCGACATCCTCGACCGTCGCCAGCGACCACACCTCGTACGCGCTCCCCGACCGATCCCCCTTCGCTTCCTTCAACCTATCCCTGTACGCCAGCTCTTTGCTCAACAGATGCGCGCACGCCCTGCCGGGACCTAGACACACGAACCGCTCCACGCCCTGTGCCAGCAGTGTATCGATGGAGCTCAACCAATGTACCGGCTTAGCAAATGCCCCTGCTAGGTCTTCGCGAATGGCCTCGCTGTTGGGCAGGACGCGGCCGTCCTTGGAGGAGACGAGGGAGAGGCCTTCTGGGTCGGATAGCGGCATGTACTTGACGGCGGGTCGGAGGAAGTCGCTTGCCTCCAACATGAGGCTAGAGTGGTACGCGCCAGATACGGGCAGGTTGACCGCTCGGGCGCCGAGGTTTTTCGATCGCAACCTGTCGCAGCAGTAGGAGACACCGACGCGCGTGCCCGATAGGACGATTTGAAGGGCGCTGTTGATGTTGGCCACCTCCACCACCTCGTCCCTGGCCACCGAGGGTATCCTGCCGTGGCGAATGTCTGACATCACCGCCTCGACCTCTCGGATCACCGCGTTGAGCTTGCCCGGTCGAACGACCACTCCGCTCATCTGCGTACGCTTCCATCCAGGAGCCGCTTTCGTCTCACCGCCATTCGAAGCGGCTGCAGCTTCCTCCTCGTACAGCAAATCGGCACCCTTGCCGCTACCCGCGTTGGCAAAGGCCCAGGTTTCGTAAACACTCTCCGGCTTTTTGCAACCAGGTGGGAACAATACTGGATGGTTGGCGGTGTAGTGCGAGGCAACCAGCCCACGATGTCGCAGCAACCGCACCGCATCGTGCAGATCCATCGCCCCTGACCCTACCAACGCGGCGTAGTTGCCCGAACCGTGACCGGAAGCCCACTCGACATGGTCGCGAATGAGATCGATGGAGAACTCCTTCCTCAGCACCTGCAGGAATGCTAGGGTGCACGTGAGGATCGCAGGCTGAGCATTCTCCGCGCGGGTCAGCTCGAGCTGGTCGCCCGAGAAGACAAGATCGCGAAGCCATCCCCGGCGGCTCCTCGCCACGGCTGTACCGCTTGCCAAGAGACCCTGCTTCGAGTCGAGATGCCGCGTCTTTGCCAGCTCCGCTTCGAAGAGCTTTCGTTGTTCAGGACTAGTGGCACGTTCGCCCTGGATAAAGTGATGCGAGTGGATGCCCGGCGTCATCATCAGCGCCTCTTCCGCTTGGTGCCAGATAGACCTCGCTGAGCGGAAGGTCTTGTAGAGGTCCTTGGACATGGCGACGTACTGCGATCCCTGACCGGGGAAGATGAGCGCCGCTTTTTTGCGTACGATGCCGATACCGGTGTGACCTTGGCCAACGCCCGCGCTGGATGTGCCTGCTAATGGAGGCTGGGTACCGGGTGCGACGAAGGAGGACGCATTGAAGGAAGATGAGGGCGAAGAAAAGTAGGTGTGCTGAGGCAGCGGCTGTTCGCTGCGGGTCGAGGGCGAATAGCGATGCTCATACCGCTTCGCCAGGTCCTGATCCGTTGTTGACTGAGGCCGACTGCTTGATGCTGTAGACGGTTGCTGCGATGTGCTCGATGAGGGGCCGGGACCGGAAACGTGGATGGTGTTCATCTTGCGTTTGCCGTAGTTGGGAATAGCGCCCTTGCCAGCGTTGCCCATCACAATTGGAGCGCTGGCACTCTTGCCTTTGGACGACGATGCTCCCGCCTCTGCGGAAGAAACGACGGGACCGCCTTGACTCTTGGCACCACCGCCAAACGCCCATGTGTCGTCGAGTTGTTCGGCTGCGTTGGTGGATTTGGCGCGTACAGAAGAGGAACCTGGATGCGCTGCGGGACCTGCTGTGTCGAGGATGGTACTGCTGCTGCCCGGATTCTTGGTCGTACTGATGCCTGCCTGAGTTCCGGTGGATGTGGATGCTTCCTGCGATGCGGCGTGGTTTGATAGTGTAGGTGCAGCCGATGAGAGCAGGGGATGCGAGGATGCGCCGAGGGTGCGGTAGCGAGCGACGTAGGCGGACGAGTCGCGGATCTGGGCCAGTGAGCGACGCTTCGCAGCTGCATTTGTGGAGACACCAGGAGCAGACGCAGCGATAGCGGTAGACGACTGCCTTGGACGCGAAAGTCCTGCGTTGGGAGCCATTGAATGTGATGCTGAGGCCAGCAGCTCGCGGGCAGCGCCGCGACGTGAAGAGAGCATGATTGTGGGGTCGAAGCGGGAATCGCTGGGGTATATCGGTTAAGATTGATGCTGCTATGAAGACGTGACTAGCATTCTGATCGTGGTCGAAGAGCGGTAGAATGCGTTGCAGTCCGATGAGCGTTCACGTCGCAAATTCGTGATGGTGGTGAGGGAAGGAGGTAAGAGAGTGTTTGTGTATGTTTGGATAGACTTGTCCGGGGAAGGGAATTGCCGTTGAGCGGGGTTGCCTTTTTGCCTTGCGCTGCGTTTGTCACTGTAGCGGAAAGATCCCGAAGCGCTGGCCAGCCGGTGTGGTGCGGTCATCGGCCCCCCGCCGCTTCCAGAATTTACCGGTTGAAAATCGAGTCAACTAGGGTCGCGATCGTCGGCTTCGCTCTGGCTGACTACAACCCAGCGGACGGTCCGACATTTCACGGCCAGTCCGATGTCGGCCGAAAACTTGGGTTTTGTTAGAGTTTTCATCGAGACAGATTGGGAATTTTCAAAAACGAAATCTGTTAAACTTCTCGAGTCGACGGTGCGGAAACCGACGACCCGACGTTCCGAAGAGGCTGATCTTCTTGATCCCCTCTGCCGTCGAACCTGACATCGTCCGCACGACGCTTGCAAGCCGTCTGTCTGAGAGACAGAACGTGAATCGCCGTGGACCGCCGCGGAAAACATACCGCATGATTGACAGGCCCAAAGACTCTTAAGCTTTTGTTCTTCGGAGACAAGCAGTCTCACCCATCGGGGATTAACAAAGCCAGATTTTCTGTACGAGCTGCATGTGAACCCTTTTCTCTGTCACACTTTGCTACGGTCATATCATCACTATCGCCTTGCTATCTCCATCTTCGCTGATTCCTTTAGCCAACACTGATGTGCACTTCAGCCATGCCATCCTTATAGACAAGCTCGAGGCGCGTCTTCTTAGACTTTCTTGCACCACTTCCATCAGCAGACACCGTCAGACGAGACCCTCTCGACTATGACATCGTCACAAGCGAGTACCATCGCGGGTGAGACTCCCCTCGAGGATGACCGCCATCTGGAACGCCGACCGCTCTACAATGCGGGTCGCTTGGGCAAAGCACGGCAGCTGGCTGGTGTTGCCATCCTCTGCACTGCCATGCTCCTCACCCAGTCCGCACTCGGCCAATCTGTTCTACCGATTCGCAGCATCGCTCGCACTTTCAACGTGGAAAACTCGGACGCACAGCAGTCATGGTTCGCCGCTTCCTTCTCTCTCACCGTCGGTACCTTTGTCTTGCCGGCAGGTCGCATCGGCGATCTCGTTGGACACAAGACCGTCGTCATCGTCGGTTACGCCATCCTCAGCATCTGGTCTCTCCTTGCCGGTCTTTCGCACTACACCGGCTCGTACATCTTCTTTGACGTCTGCAGAGCCATGCAGGGGCTTGGATGTGCGGTGCTCCTGCCCAACTCGCTCGCCATCCTCGGACGTGTCTTTGCACCGGGCACCTATGCAAAGCATCTTAGCTTTTCCTTCTTTGCAGCCACAGCGCCGAATGGATTTCTGGTCGGCGCGCTTTTCACCACCCTGATGGACATGAACAGGCGGCTGGGCTGGCACTGGGGCTTCTACATCATGGCGATCACATCAGCAGTGCTGGCTGCCGCGTGCGTCTGGGTGCTGCCGAGCGAGGACGAGATGCGTGCAGTCAGTGCATCGTGGGAGCTCGAGTCGAAGGGCGAAGACACAGCAAAGGCAGATCATGGCACATCCGAGCCCGCGTCGCCTGTACCGATCAACGAAGCTGCACAAGCCAGCGATCCTCTGTGGAAGCGTCTCGACCTGTTTGGCACCGTCACAGGCGTCATTGGCCTAGTTCTCTTCAATTTCGCCTTCAACCAAGCCCTCGTCGTCGGCTGGCAGACGGTCTATGTCTATGTGCTTCTCATCATCGGCGTTCTTTTCATCGTTATTTTCATCTACGGCGAGAGCAAAGCACTGTACCCTCTTCTGCCGACCAGCGTCTTCCACCTGTCCGGAACTTTCATCCTCATCTCGCTAGCGTGCGGATGGGCATCGTTCGGCATCTGGCTCTTCTACGTCAACCTCATGCAGCAGACCATCCGCAACTACACCCCTGTTTTCACGCTGCTCACCTTTGTCCCCGCCGGTGTCGCAGGGATCATCGCCGCCTTCAGCTCGGCTCATATCCTCGGCCGCACCAGCCCGCCGTTCGTCATGCTGCTTTCGCTGCTCGCATTCTGCATCGGCAGCTGCATCGCCGGCAACGCACCGGTGCGCGTCGAGTCGTTGCCGTATATCGCATCCGGAATTATGCCGTTTGGTATGGACATGTCGTTCCCCGCTGCGAGCATTATCTTAAGCGACTTTTTGCCCGCTCATCAGCAGGGTACCGCGAGCAGTATTGTGAATACGGTGGTCAATTATAGTATTGCACTGGGGTTGGGTTTTGCAGGTGTTGTCGAGACGCATGTAAATGACGATGGGAGGAGGTTGTTGAAGGGGTACAGGGGCGCATTCTACATGGGGATGGGTTTTGCGGGGGCAGGAGTGGCGCTGGCGTTGACGAATTGGGTGATGCATCTCTGGCAGAGCAGGAAGCGCGAGCAGGCGGGGACGGAGGGCGAGAAGAAGGCGTGACCAGCAGACCAACGCTTGATCTGAGTCGACATTCGAGAATCATTTGTACACTAAGCATCATCAATCATGACCAGATCAAGAAGATGCAACATCGTGTATCGGGGGATGTGTACACTGCCACTGCGGATGATCGCTCGGGACCCTTTTCGGAGAGACAATCACGCTGCGCCTTGATGAGTTGCGACGAATGTACCGACGGCGGACGCAGTCCTATTCACCAACTCGCCGGCAGACGAAGGGCATCCGGCGGAAACCATCACTTGTAGCACCTTGATCCTGCACGTCTTGCTCGGGAACGGCTTGATCGGTGCGAGGCTGCGAGTCGTGAGAAAAGGACATACTGCAGGCACGGCGACTTGCAGAGCCGTCCGAATAAGGTGCCGAACAAGTTGCCAACCGAGCTACTCTTGGGCTAGGCGAGTTAAAGAAAGCGCTATTTGACGCCTCTCTGTACTTTTTTTTTTACCGGCGGGTGCGTGCAGGTTCTCTTTCGCCATTCCGAGGGGGCGTTATCAGGTACCGAACAAGCGACCGTCCAATGTAGAGCCGAACGGGTACCGTCGTGCGGATTTTGCAGTGCGGTTAGGCGGGAGCGTACGTGCAGAGCCGGGCTGTGCATGGGATAGACGGCCCTTGTTGTCGATCTTGGCTGCAGTTGGACGGTGAGGTGCGCCTTTGTTCGGTGCGTTGGGCGTGTGGCTGTCTCGCCCTCTATACGGGCTGTCATGCGGCGAGGTGGACATGCGTTGCGATATGGTACACAGCATAAGCGCCTGCAACTGTGGTAGCAGTTGATATGAGGTCTAAGAAGGTATATAGCGTGCACACCTCGTCCAGACCCACAGCGACGTTCTCCCAAACAACATCCGCGCAAGACCTCTAACAGGCACTCTTGCAACCTCCTCTCTCTAAGCAAGACACATCACACTCCCACCTCATACAGCTCACCATCATGACGTGGCCAACCTCCGTCGTAATCGACACGATCTTCATACCACTCTACTTCCTCCTCGCCGTCTTCAACCTGCTCAACGTCATCAAGCACGGTCACGGACGCACCGTCGGCCTCATCTCACTCCTCCTCTTCTCGCTCCTCCATCTCGTCGGTAACATTCTTCTTGTCGTCGAGTATAAGCAAGACTATAGTTCGATTGAGGTGACGGTGTGGGGGTACGTCCTTCAATCGATCGGGTTGAGTTTCCTGGTTTCTGCCTGTCTGGCGTTTTACTCCCGAGCTCGCTCCGCCATCGAGGGCGACGAGGGGGCAAAGGGGACGGGGAGAAGGGTGAAGCTGTTGAACCTCGTCAACATCGGGGCGCTGGTATGCATTATAACAGGCTACACGAGTACCAGCTTTACCAACAAGCAGGGGGAGATGATCAACCCGAAACTGCCTACGCAGACAAAGGTTGGGGCGGTGCTATACGTGCTGTTGATCCTCGTCCTGCTGGGTCTTGCCGCATTCCACCTGCGTGGCGTCACAGAGGAGGGCAGGGTGATCAGGTCGACCATGCTGGTAGCGACACCGCTGATGCTGGTTAGGGCGGGGTACGCGGTGTATACGACGACATCTGGCTCGGTGTTGATGCCCAAGAACATCTGGGTCAAGCTCGTGCTGCAATATGTGATGGAGTTCGGCGCGCTGTGCGTGTTGACTTCGCTCGGGCTCCTGGTCGGTAAAGCGGAGCAGAGGGAGGGGGATGTGGAGAGTGTAGGGAGCCTGACGCCGATGAAGGATGGACAGCAGGGTTGGGTCGGGGGCGGGTATGGGCAACAGGGGCAGATGGCGCAGGTGGGGATGTCGTATCCTCCCCCCGCTCGGGGGTGATGGTTCGGGGAAGACCGTATCCCAGTATTCTGCCGATTGCCTCCGTGCTCAGCGATGTTGACACTCACAGACTGTCCATAGACGACTGCGTCGTTACGATTACCCGACAAAGATTACCATTCACGACGGAACCGCTAGCAACAGAAACAAGTCACCGAATCTCGAGCAATGACTACTGATCGATGTCCAGCACGATCCTACCAGCGATCTTACCGCTCTGCATATCGTCATACACCTGGGGCAGCTGTGACAGACCCAACGTCTTGAACGTCGTCTTGACCTTCCCACTCGCTGCAATATCCAGAGCCTCCTGCGCGTCCTGTCTGTTTCCCACATAGCTTCCCACCACCCTGACCGACCTGAACACCGTGAAGAAGACGTTGGCCTTGATATCGGCTTTGCCAGGCAGACCTACCGCTACAAGCACGCCGCGGGGACGGATGTAGTCGAGCGCCTGTTCGTACGCCGATGCACCCGAGGCGGCGACGATGGCTGCCTGGGGACCGAATCCGTCGGGGGTAGCGGCCTTGATATCGTCGACGAGGTTCTTGGAGGTCTTAAAGTCGATGAAGCGTTCGGCGCCGAGAGATTCGCAGAGCTGCTTCTTGTCGGAGCCCGTGTCGATGGCGATGACGCGGTATCCGGCAACGACAGCGTACTGAACGGCAAGATGACCCAATCCACCACCAGCACCGGGGATGGCGACCCACTGGCCCGGGATCAGCTGGGCCTCCTTGAGCGCCTTGTAGACGGTGACACCGGCACAGAGGATCGGAGCGGCCTCGTCGAGGGGCAGTCCGTCCGGAATGATGGAGAGGTGGTTGGCGTACGACACGGCGTACTTCTGGAACGAGCCGTCGACGCTGAAGCCGGAGCACTGGGCGTGAGGGCAGTTGGGCTCGGCACCCGTTCGGCAGAAGGAGCAGTTGAGACACGAGGTGGCGATCCACTTGATACCGACACGGTCGCCCACCTTGACGAACTGGTCAGCACCTTCGCCAAGGGCTACGACGACTCCGGCACCCTCGTGTCCACCAACGAGGGGAAGCTTGTTGTCGAGCGGCCAGTCACCCAGCATGGCGTGCAGGTCGGTGTGGCAGACACCCGAGTAGATGACGCGGACGAGCGCCTCGCCTCGCTTGAGTTCTCGCTGGACGGGGACGTCTTTGATCGAGACGGGGCCACCCTGCTTATCGAAGATCGCGACACGGTTCTGGCCGGAGATCTGAAGGTCTTGCTCGCGAGCGTCGCCGCGAGATCGGTCCGAGGTAGCAGCAGGAGCCATTTTGGTTTGAGTTGCTGAGACGTTGATGAATGGAGAGTGTGGGTGATAGGTCGCTTGTCAAGGCTGTTGGTTGGTAGCAGGATGTGGGGAGAGGTAGACCCGTCCACCTCAGATGAATGCTCTTTTATGCGTTTGGAGCAGACAGCTCAAGCTCCCGCAGCGACTCTGTTGCAGTGCGACAGATGCAGAGAAGGCTTGTTCGTGGCGTGATTCGGCCGCACGACAGCGTTCAGGAAAGCCGCTTCGAGCATCAAGCATCGCAAGAAAGACCAACGAGCGGGAAGTACGACCCTCTCGCGAGCTGCCGCATAGCGTCTCGAAATGAAGTCGAAAGAGCGACTCACTCAGCACACATGAGCTGTGGCGTGGGGACACAGCCGCCTGGACCAGAAATGTGACTAAGCTCAGCGAAGGTTCTGGACTAGGCGCAAGACATTGAGCGTGAGCGGTGCTCTGCCGCAGCCAGTCCGTGACCACGGCTAGCCAGCCAGTAGTCATCCAGAAGGAGTGAAGACGAAGTCGGGTGCCGAAAGGCGGTGACTGTCGACGAAGGGATAGCCTAAAGAGCTTCTTCCTGCGGGCGGCTATTACCCCACACACGTGACGGCAGTCTTAGACTCGTCGGCAGCGCAACTCGAAGCCTCGTTCTGCGTCTGTGCGCAAGTCTCCATCGAAGGTAGTCTCCCGCTGAAGACGATCGGGAAGGAGGCGCGCTGTTCGGCAGCGTCCACCGAACCTCGCTTAGATCAAGACTCGAGCGCTAAGGGCCGCGCGAGCCTCCCGCAATTCGGCCATTTCCCCCCCATACAGCTCGATTTTCGTACCTTTGATCTCCGCTTCCGCAGCACCGGCATCAGATTAGGATGTCGTGTGACTTGCTGTGCTCGCGATCATATGCCGATGGGTCAGGCACATGACTTGCGAGCTTGTTTTCCCGCGCACTGTGGGAAGGCAGAGGGCCTGGGCTTCTTGGATGGTGGGGAAATCGGAGCGGGCTTCTAGAACGACGTACGGCAGGCTTCCGTTCAAGCCACATTCTCATGAGAGGACGATGGCTGCTGTTGACTGGAGAACAGCTCTGACAATGAAGAAGGTCTCACTCTGCTTTAATCTGCCACGAAGGATCACTCGTGAGGGTGCTAAGCACAATCTTTTTTCGACCATCTTTTGGGGCCCGAATTCACGGACAGCTTGATTAGAACGCGATCGCATTATACAGTCGCAAGAAGTTGAGGTCCAGCCTCAACAGTGAAACTCGGATGATGCTTGAACGCTGCGCTGATGGTATTGGGCTCTGCACGAAGGACATGGAGAAGCGAATCAAGTCAGCATCGTCTCCCCTCGGTAGTTAGACATCGACAGCGAGAGACACGTACGCAGCAGTGACAGCAATCGAACCGGAAGCGACTGCTTCGGTTGAGGCGATCATCTTGTTGTAGTCTTCCATAGTGTTTAGCACTGCATCGCTGAGCCTTCGTTTGGTCCAGCGATCGAGTGGGCGCGAGGACGGATAGCCTCGTGGCCGCTGTTCGTCCTCTGCCGGCGTGCTAGTGTCTGACAGGAGAAGAGGTGAAGGAGGTTCAGGTGGCGATGTGCCCGGCGTGGCAGCGTGGGCTTCCATAGCTGCTTGGCGTCGCTGGGCTGCACAGATGGTTGCTTTCATCTGACGATCCTCTGTGTACTTCCAAAGGCAAGCTTGTCAGCGCTGTCCTTCTTCTTCTCTGCTCCGCTCGAGGCTCTAAATACCCACTTGCAGCCTTAGCATTCGCATCCCTCTCCTTGCTCCTGAGATTGGTCAATTGATACCACACAGCCGCCCCACCGAGCCCCACCGCTGCTGTGGTACTGTACGCTCCCACGATGGCTTTGCGCTTCAATCCGGAGTGCAGAAAGTCGTCCGTACCCAGGCGCAGTTTCTTGGGTGCCTTCTTGACGACCGTCTTGACGCGTTTGGGTCGGAGTGTGTGCGCCAGTCGGTGGAGCGGGTCGTTGGATGAGATGAGTCGATCTGCCGCTTCCACTGACTCCTCAACTTGGGCGATCGATGGACTTGCGGTGGCGAGGAGCCAGAAGAGGATGTGCAGGAGGATGATGGGGGACGAGACGCTGGTCAACCGCATGATGCTTTTTGCCTGAACGTAGCCTGGCTGATATAGCCTTGATGTCGACGGCTGGCGATGGCGATGCAGAGTCAATCTCTTCCGTGCAGTTGGAGAAGACAAAGCAAGCTTGTCGTGGCGTCTGAAGCTCTTGCCGGCGGTCCCTGGTATATATACCTGATGCTTATCTCCGGCTACGATTACTTAGAGCTTGACAGGAGCGGATTTAGAGACTCAAAGCCTGACACTTCTGGTCTGATCACTATGAGATATGGCCAACTTCGGAGCAGCGTCGGATCGTTGTCACTAGGAGAGCTTGAGGCTGTGTGAAGGCCGGGCGGACTTGGCCGCTATGCAAGGACGCTATGACCAGAGCTTGACGAACAATGCTGAAGGGGCGTAGGACCGCGATGAAGGCACGTTGGGAGATACAGATCGGAGCGAGAAGGATAGGCTTTCGGGGGGTGTTCCGAGAGTCCAGAGGGTGGCTAGACATGGTAAAGATGCATCGCATGAGACCTCATTGCGCCCGTAGCATGCTGACGCATCCCAAGCTCAAGGCAATCCGTGAAGTCCGCCCTGGTAGCTCGTTTCATCCCACCTCAAAAGGACACGTTCTGCATTGTGCTCGACGCTTTGGCGCAGCTCGTTGCGATATGAGCACAGTTCCAAAGCATCGTACAGCACCAAGACGCGGGTAGAGAACACGTGCCGACACAGACGATGGACGAGTGACAACGACCTCATATGCACTGCAAGCGCCGCCTATCAAGCGCGGATTCCAACGCCGCCCTCGATGTGTTCTGTGCGTTCGCGCCCACTCAACTAGGCTCTTCAGTCGACACTAGATCATTGCTGTGATTTGATCGTGGCATTCATCAAGGTAAAGATATTATAAAAGTGGCAGACCGATCATTGATGCAAGAAGGACCAAATGAAGCGTTTTGCGTTGACATCCCGCCTGATCCGACGAGCGAGCACCGAAGACGGGCCGAGCGGAACGAGCTGGTGGGGTGTATCCGCAACCGCGCATGTGTGTCGCTCAGAGGTCAGCAGGGAGGTAGTCGGAGAACTGCTTGCTCTTGACCTTGTTGAGGTCGTCCTCGGTGATGCTCTTGACCTGGTCGCCCGCGTTGTAGCCGAACCTCTTAGCCGAGTTGGTAGCACCCGCCTTGAAGAACGAGGGCCTCTTGAGGATGGTCACGACACACGAGCCGCCGAGGCCGATGTTGTGGGTGAGGGCGTGCTGGACGTTCTTGACCTGCAGAGCACCTGCGTCGCCACGGAGCTGGTCGACCATGTACTTGATCATGCCGAGACCGGTAGCGCCGAGCGGGTGGCCCTTGGACTCGAGACCGCCGGAAGGGTTGACGACCCAACCTTTGCCAGAGTCGTTGTAGGTGTTGAGCTTCTGTTCGACGAGCTTGTGCGCCTCGCCCTCGGCACAGAGACCGAGAGCAGGGTAGGTGACGAGCTCGTTGGGAGCGAAACAGTCGTGCAGCTCGAGAACCTGCACGTCCTTGGGCTGGATGCCGGCCTGCTTGTAGGCGATCTGGGCGGCACGACGCGACATGTCGGCACCGGCAAGCTCGATTCGCGAACGGTCCTCGTAGAGACGGATCGAGTCGGTGGCAACACCCATACCGGCGAGCTCGATGGCTCGGTCCTCGAGCTTGTGCTTCTTGACAAAGTCCTCCGAGGCGACGATGACGGCAGCACCACCGTCCGAGGTGGGCGAGCACATGGGGAGGGTGACCTCACGGGTGATCTTTCGTGCCTTGAGCACCTGCTCCTTGCTCGGGGTGGCGCGGAACTGGGCGTAGGGGTTCTTCTCCGAGTGACGGTGGTTCTTGGCCGAGATCTCGGCAATGTGGTCCCAGGTAGCACCGTACTTTTCGCAGTACTCGAGGCCGGCAGCACCAAAGATACGAGCGGCAAAGGGACCAAAGTCCTCGGTCTCGTACTCCTTGTCGCCCTCGATCTCAAAGAGCTGCGACATGGTGCCCTCCATAGGAGCGGCCCGGTCGGTGAAGGCGGAGCTGAGCGAACCGGGAGCCATCTTCTCAAAGCCGACGGCAAGGGCGCACTCGGCCTGACCAGCGAGGACAGCGTTGGCAGCGAGGTTGAAGGCGCTGGAACCGGTGGAGCAGTTGTTGTTGACGTTGACGATGGGGATACCGGTCATACCGAGCTGGTAAAGGACACGCTGACCGCAGGTGGAGTCGCCGTAGACGTAACCGGCAGCGGCGTAGTCGACTTCGTCGTAGGTCAAGCCGGCGTCGATGAGGGCCTTGACGGTGCCTTCGAGACCGAGGATAGGGTAATCCTTGTCGGCAGGCTTGGTGAAGGCGGTCATGCCGACACCGACGATATAGGCTTTGCGAGCGGCCATTTTGGAGGAGATCGTAATGCGGGGTGGGGATGGATGGTTGGATGAGACGGAATGGAGACTGTGGTCGGGAAGAAGGAGTTGATATTTAAGGCGAGTCTCGTCCAGGGTCTGTTGGTGTTGAGCAAGCGAAGAAGCAAAAGTAGCGAGCTAGCAGGCGACTCTCACAGGCTGTCAAGAGGAGCGAGCCAAAGCACACGGTAAAGCCGGCTCGTCTGAAGGCCGGAGGGGGACGCTTTGCGCGCAGCCAGCAGCACCAGGCACGACGGACTGAGGCTGCGGATCATCAGGGTCTAGCGCCCTCGCCGGTGGAGGCCAAAGCGAGATAGGAAAGCGAGCTCAGCCAGCCGAATGCATTTTCAAACGTGAAATGGCTTGCATTTGAATCGGCCCTCTCTTGACTTGAACTACTGTAACTGAACTTAACTTACCCCACACTGCTCGAATCCACACAAAATTGGCCGATTTGATACTGCAGCTTCAAGGTCCGTCAAAGAGCGTGGAAGATCTGGTCCTAAATAATGTGGGGAAGATGCTCTGTTACGTTGTTGCGCATCTGAAAGCTGTCTGTCTGCCTTGAGCCGCACACGCTCCTCTCAGTTGACTGCCCAACGATGAGAAGACCGCTCATGATGCTGCCGAGTAGCACTCTCGTTCGCTCGTGATCTGATGCACACTTGGGATGCTCGAGATTATGCCTCATTTGCTGACATCCAAGAGGATCTGGGAAGGTATGAGCAACGTTCAAGGCTTGTCTGGAGACTTCTGAAAGCCGAGCTTTTGTCTCGACAGCAGCGCCGCATTTCAGGTTTTCACGCTGCAGACGCTCAAGGGCGAAGAAATTTCAAGCGAGGGGCAGCCTCGTCGAAGGGCAAGCTCTAACAGCTTTATAAATTTCGAACGCGCTCCGCAAGTGATGGTGAAGCTTAAGAGCGTCGGTAGATGTCGCACGAGAAAGCAAAAGGTCGTAGCTGAGACTGACCAGCGACAAGCGATGCCGGCAGAGAGCCTTACAGCCCGATCATCTTGCCGAGACCACCCAGCAATCCACCGTCCTGCTTCTTGTCGCTGTCCTGCGCCTCATTTGAATCATCCGTGCTCCGCGTGTCTCCTGCACCTCCACCACCCGCTCCACCCTTTTGCTGAATCGCATCGTACGCCTGACCGCCCTCCTGGTTACTGCTTGCAGGCGTAATCACATTGAAAGTCCCTTTAGCGTTAGCACACGAGTCGCGCACCGCACTCGACAGGGGCCCACCGAGAGGCTTGAGCGCGACGCAAGTCTGCGGCAGCTGCCACGTGTTGTTGTCGATATCGTATCGCTCTTGATGCGTGCAGTGGAGGGCACCTTTGATGCTGGCGACTCGAGCTTGAGGGCTGTAGCATACGCCTACTTCGACGGACGAGAACCAGTAGAAGGTGCTTGCGATGGGCAGCGGGTGGACGCTGTAGTCGGGGACGGGGACGGCGCCTGCTGAGACTGTGTGGGTGGCGGTGAGGAGGAGAGGCGCTACTGCGATGAATCTGGCTGTGTGGGGAGTGATCTGCATGCTGAATATGTGACGAGGGCGAGTGATCAAAGGCGGTGATTGGTAGACGGGTTGAGCTTCAGATCCTTCGAAGCTCTTTATACGATCTGAGAGGAGCACTCAAGCGGGACGAGGTCGGTCATCCCCACCGAATTCATCTGTACGTGATATGCAACGCCTATGCTGCCCACCATCCACCCACTCACGCCTGGACAGATCATGAGACTGTGCAAGGAAGATGAAGCCAGTCTCCCACCATCGTGACATCCAATCCAGGTGGCTTCCTGCGAGAGGACCGAGACGCGACCGCAGTCGACCCACCGTGCCCAATGGAGGACGACGCTCTCGTAGTGACCAACACATCGGCTTCGAGACTCGCCGGTGATGCAACGCGGATTCATGTGATATCCATGTACTTCTCCATTGAGTCCACCGACGATGCGTGAAGACGCTGCTGGTCACCCGTCGGCACTTGCGGATCAGCGCAGAGCTGCTCACCAATCGAAACCGGCCGAGTGTATGAGCCGCGACACATCGCGAAGCTCACGATGTTTTTGGTTGGCCTTCTCACCTCAATGAAGCGCCCCGGCAGAGCAAATGTACCGCTCTACGAGCTTTGCGAAACGTGCCAAAAGCGTCGACGTGGCCTCAAGCCTACCCGAACAAAGGCTGAGTCTCATCCGTTGCTCGGCTATGCAAGTTCACGCTAAAATTGCTGCAGCAGCTTGGCGAGGAATTCTCGTCCGCCCTCTACGTGGGCGGCTTCGTATCTCTCGAACTTTTCAGTCTGTCTCTCTTGAATGTCGATGGCATTACAGTGAGCTGACAGTAGGCATGGGCAACGAGAGATTTGCGAGAGCGAGGATGAAGATGAAGCATCTTTGGCCAAGGCGATATGGCTCGTGCACGCGAAGTTCTTCCTGTCGACTCGCTTAAGGGTCCAAAGAAAACTTGGAAAGCGGCACGTTGACGCGGTCTCAAGCTATGGATTTCACGTTCTGGATCTTCCAGCTCTGGCTCAGCTGTTTCCCACCTACAAATACAGACACCTTCTCGACCACCATACTCCTACCACGTCGCACCCATTCCACCCCGCCCGCACTTGTCGATCGCAGCAAAGATGGCGACCGCAGTCAAAGACCTCTACACCCGGCTCTCGAACGTCTACACCACCATCTCGCCGCCGTCTCTCCCCAAACGCACCAGCGATGCCCCGCTGCGCATGGGCATTCTCGGCGCGGCCAACATCGCCCCCATTGCCGTCATCAACCCTGCCAAGACCCACCCGGACATCATCATTTCCGCCGTTGCCGCGCGCTCAAAACCTAGAGCCACTGCTTTCGCCAAGAAACACAACATCCCGCATGTGTTCAACTCCTACGATGAACTCATCAACGATCCGGGGGTGGATGTGGTGTACAACCCGCTACCCAACGGACTGCACTACGAGTGGACGATGAAATGCATTGCTGCTAAGAAGCACGTGTTGCTCGAGAAGCCGAGCACGTCCAACGAAGACGACGCACGCAGGCTGTTCGAGGAGGCAAAGAAGCAGAACGTGCTGGTGCTAGAGGCGTTTCACTACCGATTCCACCCGGCGCTGCACGAGTTCGCGTACAGGTTGCATGACTTTATGTCGCCGCAAAACCCCATGATGGCGGTCGAGGCGAACTTGGTGCTT